>PVKB01004499.1:0-139212 GCA_004027205.1 Ctenodactylus gundi
GTGCACGATTTCAGATGATCTAGGTCCATTCATGGGCTGATGGTGAAGGTGGAAGGATCTGGTAGAGGCTTAGCTAGAGAAAAGTTATTGATCCCATGGCAGACAGGGAGCTGTGAGAGAGGAAGGGTGGAGCAGCACATATCCTTCCAGGCCATACCCCAGTGACTTGCCCTACAGCCCAGAAATCAGTGGATTAACTTCAAGATTGAATCAGCTCCTAAATATGAGGCTTTTTGGAGACATTTTAGGTTCAAGTATTAACAATCTGACCTACCTCCCAAAGACTCATGTTCACCTTCTTATGCAAAATGCATTTAGTCCATCTCTAAATCTTAACAGTTTCAACGCTGCTAAAATATTTCAAGTCGAAAGTCTCCTCTGAGACTCATAGCAAAGACAGCTGTGAGCTCCTGCGAAAGCTAAAGAAGCATTTCTGACATAAAATGGCACAGAGTAGACATTTGTATTCCAAAAGGGAGGTATAGGAATGTAGAACGGAGCCTACCAAAACAAGATTGCAATGTAGCAGAACAAATGTTAAATCCTATAGGTCCGTTAAGTCCTCTAGCTCCAAGACCAGCGTCTGAGGCAAACTGTGGTTAGATTGTAGTTCCAAAGAGCTTGGGAATTCCCACCCCTGTGGTATTGTCCCTGGATGCAAACACCAAGTCTTCTCTTTTGGGCTGGCTTCTCTCACAGCCTCTGGCATTCCTCAGCAGGCTATCCATACACCTGACATCTTCAAAGTTCAGGGGTCTCCATTGCACTTTCGATTTTACCTTCACAACATCAGGTGTTGTCTTCCTGGATGCACACTTCCTGCCATCCAGAACTACTTCTGAAGTCTGGTGGAAGCCTTCCTGATCCCACAGCCCTTACATTTTGCATGCCCGTGAAACCAGCACTATGTGGATGATGCTAAGGTCTGTTGCTGGCTTGAGCAGTTAGTCTGGCCCCCTTTGACCATGACTGTAGAGGTCTCTTAGTTCTTAAGTGGTGAAACTCCTTAGTAATTTATTTTCCTGCTCTATAGGATGTCCTAAGGCTCTCTTTTCCAAGCACAGCCTTTTGCCTTAGCTTCCTTGAGTAGATAAAGGGTAGGTGTGTCTGTTGAAGGGGTTATGTCAACTTGTGTGGACTGTGTCTACACTGCCATTAGGATTAGGATTTGTCAACCACCCTAGACTGGGGATCAAGAACTGGTCTGGATCAGAGTGTGAGTCATTTGTGGGCTGGCCAATGAGAGAAGAGCACCCACCCAGATGTGGGAGGGCCAACTGCAACTCCAGCGGTATAAAAGAGAGGAAGAGGGACAATTGTTACAGCTTCTTCCCCTGGGAAAGCTCTCACCTTCCCAATGGTCTGTGGACGCTGACTTGTTACACGTCGCAGATAGTCAGCACAGCTTCGCTCCGGTCTTGACTTGTGCCTGTCTGCCCATTGCTGCTCTAAAGTCACCGATTTTCAGGCTTTGGTCTTCACCCAAGGTCTACAGCAAACTCTCACCTCACCGGCTGTTCTGCAGTCCCGGGTGGGAGACCTACTTCACAGCTGAGCAACCATCTTGGACCATCTTTATCCTTGGATTTGTAAGCCTTCCTAATAGTCTTTTTTGTGATAAGATCTGTAAATTCTGTCTTTTGAAAGAAACCAAACTAATACAGTGGGTCTTGCTGGTTCCTGAGATACCAGCAAGGCATCTTTTCTATAGTCTCAATTTTAAGTATTTATCTTTGTTTTAACCCTAATCTCTTCAAAAACCATGTGCTCTTGTGCTCTTATTTTGGACTTATGTTTTTTTCCTCTGGCAAAACTGCAAACTGTTTACATCTTTTTCCTCTGCTGTTTTTTTTTTTTTCTTACTTTTCAGTGTTGAGATGGCTAAAAGCCATAAGCAGAACCCATGTGACAGCCTGAACATGGGGCTACCTTGAAATTTCCTCTGCCATATTAGCTAGGCCACCACACTTAATCTCAGTTTTAGGAAAAGCCTCAGGATAATGGAAAAAATTTGACACACTTTTGCCAGAGCGTAGCACACATGGTCTGCCAGTCGTGTCCTTCCCCTATGAAACTTCTTGAGCACAACCTTCCTGATCTGCACTTCTTTCAGCAGTCTGGCCCTCTGAGCTCTGATCAGAATCTCCCAATAAGCTCAGTGTAAAGCCTTCTGAGTCTTCTCTAGCCAGCAGCTCCAACCTTTCCAAACTCCTCCTGCAAACCAGTTCCAAGTCAGTAAAGTCACAGCAATGAGCCCACTTCTCTGGTAACAATTTATATCTTAATTACTTTTTTGTTGCTAGGATACTGTACCCAACACCCACGGCTTGAGAAAGAAAAGGTTTATTTTAGTTCACAGTTTCAGAAGGCTGAAGTCAATTCATGGGTGCTGGCAATGATGGAAGGGTCTGATGGAAGCCTACCCGGAAAAAATTGCTCTTTCATGGCAGACAGGAAGCTGAGAGAGAGAGAGAGAGAGAGAGAGAGAGAGAGAGAGAGAGGGAGAGAGAAAGTAGTGTAGCTATTGTATGCCTTTGCCTTTCCAGGTCATGTTCCTGTGTGATCCACATCTTCTGGTAATCTGACCCAGGTCTCATCTCTTAAAAGCATACGTGATTAAAGAATTAACTCCATGATTGAAAGTTGATGATTAAACCTTCCATGCATGAAGCTTTTGGAAGTCTTTCCAGGTTCTCCAAAAGATTATGATTCAAGGCAGAGAGATTAGGGAGAATAAAGAATGGGATGTGTGAAGAGATAATAGACTAATACTGAGTCCTAGCTAAGGTTCTGGCGTTCTGTTGGGAACTTCATAAATGCTGACTAGTTTAATTCTTACAGCTTATTGAGGTAGGAATTATACTCACTTTTACCAACAAGGAGGAATCTGATGTTCAAGGGTGGGATGTGGGCTCAAGGCTGTGAAATCACTAGAAGGTGTTGTTGGACCCAAGAGGCAGGCTGATTCTCTTTAGTACACTGTTTCTTCTTTGCTTTATCTTCTGGCAAGGCAGCTAATGTTTAATATTAAAATCTCTTGATTTTAATTCTGGTTTCCAAACTTTTCTACTAGTAGATTCTTTTAACTAGCTAATATAACTGGCAGCAATTAATATGACATATGTTTCTAATTAGCATTAATTCCATTAATAAATAACTTAGTTTCAGCATAAGGCATTTTGAAGTGACTATTTGTTTTAATCTCTTAAAATGTTCTTTTTTTTTTGCCAAGGAATCTTGCATCTCAGAAAAGGAATTGCCCCAGAGATTACAGTTCTTTACACTTAATGGACTGTCAGTCGATTTTGCATGGAATTTCTAAGGGTAGACCTGAGGGCACAGCCAAAGATAAGCAGTGTGATTGTTTTTTTTATAAGGTTGTGATGCTCAACTGCTTTCCAGAAATATCAGGTTCATAACTCTAGGCAACATTAACAGAGCTGAGAGCTTGCTGACAGTGGAATCCACATAAGGTAAATATAGACAAAAAGTAGATGATTACCCAAAATTTGATCAGCTCACAATAAGTGCTCAGATTTTATGAGTTTGATATTAGGAGCCCATATGAGGTATGTTAAAGTGATCATACACAACAGAAGACTCTATGTGCATACAGAAGAAATTTGTCCCTATCTAGAGTCAGTAAGAGAGTTTGGACTTAGGAAAGGCTATGGCAGGTTCTGGCTGGTTGGCCGGAACCTGAGTAGATGGTGGCCCCTGAGGGGAAATTGAATTTTCTATATCTTCCTTGGTTTGCAGAGAGGAAAGGTTTCAAAGGCTTAGGAAGAGTGGGATGCTAAAAAAGAAATGTCACTTATGATCTCCACATTCACACTGGGGGGTATAGAATGCAAAACAGTTCACCAGTCTGTGAGAGAGAAAGCAGCTTGTGAGGGAGCCCTGGCAACTTGCAAGAGCTCGGTGTGATCTTTGCCGTGAAGTCAACGGAGATAATGAGTCCCACATGAACACCGATTCTCAAATTCCTGTGGGTAAGTGCTCCAAGACCCTTCAGTGCCCACATTACAACACACACCAGGATTCAAATTTGTTGCGACAGTTCTCTTCACCTTCTAAATCGAAAGATAATAATTCACTTCTTTCCATATTCATGAAGATTAATGTCATAACAGTGTTCAGGCTTCACATTTGTTCTCTTTATGAATTGCAACCCCAGAAGTTGTGCTGTGCTGTCTTCATGGAAAAACAAATGACTTTCATGCATAATGAGGCTCATATCTTGCTAATCTGTCTTGTATAAACTAAGTCCCTGAGGTATAACGATCATTCTTAACTACACATTTGTTTAGATTTTCTGACATGCAACTGTAGTCATTTAAAAAAGAGGCTTATGCTTTTATAATTCTGGAATAAGACATTGATTTGTTGCTATTACTTTCCAGGAAATGATTCCATCTATTTGCAAAACCGCAGTGGAACTGAATCACCTTAGATAATATGAATAGGTATCCTGAATAAATTTATGGTTATATGACAATTAGGATATGTGGCCAAAATTCACTCTAGAAACCCAGAAAAGAGCTAAGGAATTGTTGTAGGAGGGCAAGCCGCGAGGCAAGCGCTGTAGCAACTTCGTGCCACTCCTTCCCCTACCCAGTGCCTTCCTCAGTCAGGTCTCCCGGCTGGACCAGAGCAGCTCTCTGTGGGAGAGGAACTGAAAGAGCTTCAGACCCAGGCAGGCCTGTTGGGGCTGCTTCACAGAACACTTCTGAAGAAATTTAGTTTGTGAGCCACAGAACTGGATCCCTAACAGAGCTGGTCACTGACTGGGAAACAAAAGTCAGAGATTCAGAGAGAAAACTAAAGTGCCTGAAAATTCTATGGAAAGAAAAGGCTTTACGAAATCGAACGAAGTAAGAAGTAGAACAGTCAGCCACAAAAAGTTTGATGTACAACATGGCCTTATGGAATTTTTAAAATAGACCGATCCCTTTAAATATTGGGCAATCAAGAAAGGAAACTTTCTCTTTAGGCAGATGAGCCATTCCAGCCTAGTAGGGCCAAAGTCAGGTTTCAGGCACGATGTGAGTCTGGTCTCTCATCACCAGCTCCTCTGCCCTCCCTACAGCCAGGGCTTTTTAAGAATCCTTTTCCACGTCTCTCTACCAACATTAGTTGTATTTTTGGGTTTACCAAAGACCTCTTTTTGTCACTTTGCCCCAAAATTCTGCTTATCAGCCATGCTGCTTACTAACAGAACGTGTTTACCCTAATTGTTTCCTCATGAGCGTGACATTTAATATGGAATCTGACAGACAGAAGATAAAAGCCCTGGCACTGAATTCAAGAGACATTTGCCAAAATTTCTCTGACCTCTCCAGGGGGAGGAATAATAAGGGTTAACATTTGTTAAGGGCTTCCTAGTGCCACCGCATCAAATTTGAATGAATTAAGTAATTGGATCATACAGCAGCTTCACAAGAGAAGCACAATTGCTTTCATTTTGTAGATGGAGATGCTGAGGTACAGAAAGATAAAGAAATATGACCAAACTCACAAAGCTGGTGAGGAGTATGACCTGGCTTTTCAGCTCTACTGGCTCAGAACCCCATCTTTCCTCTGTCAATTGACTGCTAGACTTAGCTCACGGCTTTGACCTTTTTCAACCCCTACATTTTTGGGAACTAACTTTTGATTTCATTTTTTGACTTATGGATGTCCATGTACCTTTAGATCCATTTTCAGAGTATTCTCTTGACTTGTTGATACTGGTTTTTCTACAGCTGAATGTAAAAATAATTCTGTTTCCCCTCTTTCCTTCCTTAGCTCTTTATTACTGCCTGGCCCCAACTGTGTAAGAGAGAAAGTTTGACTAGGATTAATGACTCTCAGCTTCTACTGGCAGGAGCAGAGTTTCAGGGTTGAGCCAAATGACTTAAGCCTGAGCACAGGGGTTTTGTGTCTAGAAACTGCCTGCCTGGCTGAAGAAACCAAGAGGACATTTTAGTTTTTATTTCTATGTCCCAACCATCGGCATGGTACTTTGCTCATCCTGAGTGCTCACTACGTATCTGTTGAATGAAAGCATGAGTTGATGACTAAGGAGGCAATGGTATTAAGCAGACTGTGGAGAAGATGCCAGCGTAGGGCCACTCCTGTGTTTAATATCAGCAATCCAGGGCACAGCCCCACAGATGGAGGAGATGGCGCCCTGATATACACCCTGCTCCCATGTGTCTGGTTCAGGAACAGAGCGAACTGCTTGGTAGGAGGATTCAGCAGACAGCTAGAAAAGAGTCAGACATATTTGTTCAAACTCCCCTGTTTGCTGCTGTTGAATGCAGGTTTCAGGCATGTCTCCTGCAGCTGTTTTTATATCTTTCCTGCAGCTCTTTTCTGGGCAAGGCTAACCATTTGCTTCAGCTGTACTTAGAAGCCTAGAGTCTCCACACAAGCCAGATTATTACCTGCAGGCTTCCCCCCCCCCCCCCCCCCCCGACCCCATAACTAACTCAACAAGGCATTATTTACTAAGGTACTTGGTCATGTTTCTTACACAAACTTTTTCATATCTTGTTCAAAACCTTCCCCACTACTCGTTCTTGCGGTCCATGCCATTCACGCTCTTGCCCAGAGATCATGACTTAAATCAGGTTTTTATCTTTAGTGCTAGCACAGCGCCTGATATAGAGTTGATACCTTAGAAATGTTTATTAAATGAATAGATGACTGAATAGGACTGGGTGCATACCGATAGGATCAATAGTGGGGACTGCTCAGTGTTATGTGTTTTGACATCAACTTTGTGCTAAGTATCTGCCATTCTCTTGTTTTTAAATACATTGTCTATTTTACATTTTCTAATTTGAGTATGGAAGACTTTTCATGTTTTAAATTTTATGAGTAGGGACACATTATTTTGGGCTTGAATAAGGCAGTCACTTAAATTTTGAAAAGCATTTTGAAAATGTAACTGCAAATTTAAAAGTAAATAGTGGCGGCTCTGAATTTCACCTTAAGAAATATAAAACCCTGGTATGCAAATTTGAGTGAATAAATAGAATCAGTCATCTTGCTTAGCTTTGTTTAAAAATAAAAATATGACAAAATTTTATTGAGGCTTATACTTTTGTAATGTTGAAACTATAATACTAGATATTAACTTTTCCTCTTCATTTTTAAATTAAGTCCTCCTGGATAACAAATCTGCATGACTAAAATGCACACATGCATATGAAGCCTATACTTGAGCATGAACAATAATGAGAGACAGACATAGCAGGTATAATCGAAATTTCCCCAAAATCTACATATCTAATTCTAACCACTCTTTTCATTATCTCCCATTAAGCTTTTTAGTGAATAGCAGGCAAGCAGAGCCAACTGATGCCAGTGACTCCTTCTGTTGGCTTCTCTGTTCACATTGTGTCATAGTTACTCATTGCTGGGACAAAATACCTGACATCCACAATTTAATGGATTTAATTTAACTTTATTTAGCTCAGAGTTTCAGAAAACCTCTCACAGACTATTTCATAAGCAGCCAGGCAATGATCAGGCAGTTACAGGCAATGGTAGAAGCACATGGCAGAGGTGGAAGAGCTCTTTACAGCACTGTAGACAGAAGCCAAGTGAAGAAGGAGCCAAGGGAAGCAAGGAGTGAGTTGTTCTCTGCCTCTGAGGCAAGGCCAGAGCGTTCCCAGGAAGAAGCTGTAACAATGTTTCTGGTTCCTTCCTTTATCCAGATCAATTGGCAGTAGTGCTCCCCCCACACAGGGTGGTGCCTCTTTCTCACTTCCTGGTCCACAAGTCACAACACTCACCTGAAAGCTCTGCCCTGTCTGCCCCCTCCAAGTCCCAACAAGTTGACACAATCCCCCAAGTCAAACCCCAAGTATTCACCCCTTCCAGACATGTCCTACCTCCCAACAGCACACTGTTCCACAGTTACCCCACTAAGTCCAAGTACATTAGGCTTTTGGGTGACGCTCCAGATCCAAATCACAACACATCCCATTGAAGTTTGGCCTGCAGACAGGAGAAGGAATTCTTGTTAATTGAAAAAAATTTCAGTCAAGTCTTACAAGAGAGAACACTGTAACAAATCTGGTTTTCATCTCAGGTACAGATAATGGTGAGCATCAACTCTTACATTCTTTTTCTCAAAACCATTCCCAACTGTGAGATATTTTGATTTCTTTGACAGATAAATGAAGAAAATATGGTGTATTTATACAATGTAGTATTACTCAGCTACAAGGATAAATCTGAGTCATTTGTGGAAAAATGGATGGAAATTCAGGCCATAATGTTAAATAAAGCAAGTCATATGCAGAAGATTAGAGTATGGCTTCTCTTATATGAAAAACTCAAAATAGAAATAAAGAGTTAAAAAAAAGAAATGGAAGGAAACAGGCAGATAGTCCTCTTGGAGATAGAAAAGAGGACCAGGTGAAGGGCGAAGAGTGGAGGGGAGAAAGAGAGAAACAGTTATTGAAAATTGTTATGCCCAGATCACGGGCTCCCCAAAGACCACCAGGAGACCGAAGCACATATGTGAAAGCAAAGAGCCTTTTATTCAGGCTTAAGCTCAGACTCTCAGACGTCACAAACGCCGTGGATCCGTGCAGAGAGCCCAGAATAATAGCCAAGCAGAGTTTTAATCAGGATTTGAGCAAGGGGAGGGGGGGCTGCCAGCTTTGTGGTTACATGATTGGGCAGCATTCAGCAAAAGCGGACTTGTAACAAGATGATTAGCTATCTTACATTAAGCAAACTATAGTCACCAGACCTCAGGGATGTTAGATATTCTCTTGTGGTTTTTTTTATATTGGACGTCTTTGGGGCAGTGGCAGTTGCGGTTTACTGTAACTGCCTGATTTTCGAGAAGCTGAAACTTAGGCCTTGTAGCAATTTCTAGGAAACCGAAACTTAGGCCTGCTAACTTCTAGGGAGAGTGGGAGGCCTGTCGTGGAGTTTGTTATGTCTGAGCCCTTCAAAAATAGCTAAAATACGATATATTTGTACCAGTTTCTCCAAAAGAATGCAATTGTCACATATCACAAACATACATCAATTAAATAAAAAATGAACAGAGAAAGAATAACTTTTATTCATATTGGTTCCAAATATTTCGTGCTTTATCTAGAGAAATTAAAACTTAAGAGTGGCTTAGGAAATGAATAAATAAAGCATAATTTTACAAATTTTAATGTAATACATGAAATGCCTATATATTTATCATTTTTCTGACTTCCTGTATCTGAAAATGAAAGAACTAGTTCTGAATCATTACTTGTAAATGCATTGGAATTTAGAGCTGCAGCAACAAAAATTCTATAAAGTAGTATATACTTACAATTGTATCCTCTTCTTGTCTTCTTTGGAGGAGTATCAGTGATTCTCTTGGCTTGAGATTCAGCCTCGAGTATTTAAACAGGAGAAGGGAAGGACAATGGCAGCAGCCAAGATGCAAATAAGGCAGGTTGCCCTATATTGAAGAGAATGAAAGAGCAGTGGACTACGAGAATTGCAGGGGAGAGAGAGAGAGAGAGAGAGAGAGAGAGAGAGAGAGAGAGAAAGAGAGAGAGAGACAGACACATAGAGAGAATCAATTTCTTTTGTCAGAGTACAATAGTTCTCATTATAGAGATCCTTCACTTGCTTTGTTAGGTTGATTCCTAAGTATCTAATTTTCTTTGAGGCGACTGTGAATGGGATTATTTTTCTAATCTCTTTCTCTGGGTTTTCATTGTTGCTGGAGAGGAATGCTATGGATTTTTGTGTATTGATTTTATATCCTGCAATGTGACTGGCTTTGTTTATTGGGTCTAAGAGTCTTCTGGTAGTATTTTTGGGGTCCTTTATGTAAAGGATCTTGTTATCTGCAAACAACGATAGTTTGATTTCTTCCTTTCCTATGCATATTCTTATTCAGTTCTTTTGCCTGATTACTCTGGCTAAGAGTATTGAGATGATTATGTGGTTTTGCTTTTGTTGATATGGTGTATTACATTAATTGATTTGCATATGTAAAACCATCCTTGCACCTGGAATGAAGTCAAATTGGTCATGGAGTATGATCTTTTTAATAATATGTTGTATTCTGTTTGTAAGTATCTTAATGAGAATTTTTGCAACAGTATTCATTAAAGAAATTGGCCTGTAGATTTCTTTTGTTATTGGGTCTTTATCTGGTTTGCGAATCAAGATAATACCCGCTTCCAGGAAGGAGTTGGACAGTGTTCCTTCTCTTTCAATTTCCTGGAAGAGTTTGAGGAACATTGGCACTAACTCTTCTCTAAGGTTCTGAAAAAATTCTTCAGTAAATCCATCAGGTCCTGGGCTTTTCTTTGTTGGTAGATCCTTTAATACTGCCTCAATTTTATCCTTGGTTATTTCTCTGTCCAGTGTTTCTATATCTTCTTGGGTCAATTTTGGTATATCATGTGTGAAGGAATTTATCTCTTTATTTTTTCTGAGTTTGTAAATTTGTTGGAATGTAGTTGTTCATAATAGTTTCTTATAATTCTCTAGATTTCAACAGTGTCTGTTGTGATTTCACTTTTTTTTACTTCTAATTGCATCGGTATAGATTTTTCTTTCCTTCTTTTGGTGAGTTTGACTAGAGGTTTATTGATCTTATTTATCCTTCCAAAGAATCTACTGTTTGAGTCATTGTTCTTTTCTATTGATTTTTTTGGTTGCATTTTTTTATCTGATAAGTGGCTTGTATCTAGAATATATTTTCCCCCCATTTTATTGGTATGTATAAGCGCAAAATTTAAGGTTCACAATAAAGTTGAGCATTTTGTGCACATACATGTCTTGTCAAGGTGATGAGGACTTTCCCACTCCCCTTTTGTCCCTCCTCCTAACCACCCCTTTCTCCCTCCCCACCCTATGTCCCTGTTTCACTTTGTTTTTGGTTGCCATTTCATTGATCTCTGCTCCAGTTCTTTAAATTCCTTCCTTCTACTACCTTTGGATTTGACTTGTTCCTGTTTCTCAAGGACTTTGAGCAGCATCATTATATCATTAATTTCAGATTGCTCTCTTTTTTTCATATGTGCACTCATAGTTATAAATTTCTCTCTTAATACTACTTTCCTTGTGACCCACAGATTCTGATATGATGTACTTCCGCTGTTATTTGACTTTAGGAGGTTTTAATTTCTTATTTCTTTCTTGGTTTCTTCAGTGATTCATTCCTTGTTCCATAATGTATTATTCAATTTCCATGTATTTGAATAGTTTCTGTAGTTACTTTTACTATTGATTTGTATTTTTATTTCAGTATGATCTGAAATTCTGCACAGAACAATTTCAATTTTTTGTATGTATTTAAGCATGTCTTATGTCCAAGGATATGGTTTATTTTAGAGAAATCCTGTGAGCTGCTGAAAAGAAGGTGTATTCTGTTGACATTGGATAGAATAGACATTTGTTGAGTTCGTTTATTTGCTCCATGGTGTGCTGTGATGCTTTTTGTTAATTTTTTTTTTTTTTTTTTGCCCAGTTGATCCGTCCATTAGTGAGAGTCAGGTATTGAAGTCCCTTAGTATGATTGCATTTGAGACTATCTGCCTCTTCATGTCCAACAGCTTTTGTTGTATGTGAATGGATGCACCTACATGGGTGCATATATGTATATAATTTTCAGCCCTTACTGTTGGATTGTTCCTTTTACTCGTATATAGTGACTGTCTTTATCTCTTCCGATCTGTTTTGGTTTTAAGTCTGCAGTGTCTGAGGATAGTATAGTCATTCCTGTTTGTTTTTGGTCTCCAGTAGGATGTAGTATTAGTTTTCAGCCTTTAACCTTCTGTCTGTGGACTTCTTTTTGAGTGGAGTGTGTCTCTTTCAGATAACAAATGGTTGGGTTTATGTTTTTTGATCCACTCTGCTAGTCTGTGTCTTTTGATTGGTGAGTTAAGACCATTAGCATTGAGAATAATTAGTGTAAGATTTTTACTGAATTCTGTCATTGTCCTGTTCTTCTACTGTTGATTCTTTGCTTTTTCTTTTTGTTATACTTTCTTTTTAGATGTTTCCTTTCCTTTCTGTACTTTGGTGTGGCTTGTCTCTGTCTTTCCTTAAGATTCCTTTGAGTTTTTTTCAGCAGTGATGGGCTAGTGATAGCAAATTTCTTTAGGGATTCCTGATCATGAAAAATTTTTACTTCCCCTTCAATTTTCAGGGATAATTTTGCTGAATGCAACAACCTGGGTTGACATTTGCTGTTACTGAAAGCTTGAAAGCTTGTGCTGTGGGATCTTCTTTAAAGTTTACATTGAGAAATCTGTGGTAACTTGAATGGATATGCCTTGTTAAAATATTGTCTGTTTTTCTATTGCTGCTTTTCATATTAGTATTAATATTGTTGGATTTGTGAGGTTTTAATTGTGGTATGTTGTGGTGAGTTTCTTTGCTGATTGAGGTTATTTGGTGTTCTACACATTTCTTGTATCTGAATATTAATTTCTTTTCTTAGATTTGGAAAATTTTGTTGCATGATTTTAGCGAATAACTTCTTTATAATTTTGGTGCTGTCTTCTGCTCTTTCTCTCACTAGCAGCGCATTTGCAGTTTGCACTTCCCACAGACTTGTTTTTGGAGGCTGGAACTACCAGCTGATGTCAATTCCCAATTGTCCAGGATCCATGTTTTCCTGTGTCTCTGGATGCTGGTGAATCACAGTCCTTTGCAGTTGGTCCAGGGCTGCTTCTGGGGCTGCTGTTTAACTCTGCTTCCAAGGTGTCTTCAGGATCTGTGACCTTCCTGTGGCTTTATTTCAATTGTTAGGGTTCTCCTTCTTTTTCTAGCTACATTGAACAGGGAGTTTTTGACTGTATTCTCAACTTTTTAAGTGGGTCCATGAGGAGACATTGTGTAGCCCTGTTACTCAGCTGCCGTCTTGCTTGGAATCAAAAATTTCATCTAAGTTCTTTTACCAATTAACTTGAGATTTTCATGTGCATATTGGCCAGTTACATTACATATTCCCGTGGTGAATTTGTTATCAGAGGGCCCACACCCCAGGTCTGCAGTCTACCAATGCTGAATGAACACCATGAACAAAAAGAGCAGCAGGAAAGTGAAATGTAACATTATTGGGATGAATATTGCAGGAGAAAGACCTCCCTCTTATTTTAAAATTTATTCTTCCCCTTTATTATGAAGAGAGGGATGTACCCCAGAAATTTCTACCCATGTATCTCTGGTTTCCCTGTCATGTGTCAGAATTTAGTGCACAAAGAGAATAGCTGTGGACCAAGAAAGGGTCTCTCTTGGAATTAGAAACAGGTTATTCCCAGCCGGTAAAATGTGCTCAGAGGTTGAGGGCTGGTCTGATCTGTTGTGTAGAAAAGTACTCACTACACATTTTTACCTGAAAGGGGTATCCACATGTTCTCTTAACACCGTCACTTGGCCCTGAGAGGTGTCAAGAACAAAGGGCACATAATTGAATCCCTAAATTCAGATGAGGTGGAAGTAAGAAATGTAGCTTTTAAGGGGAAGAGCAAAGGAGTTATAAATAGGAAAAATCCCATTCTGCTTGATTGTATTCTTTCTTTTATCCCTCCTCCTTCTCTCCCACATCCTCCCTTCTTGTCTTTATTCTCTTTCTTTCCCTACTCTTCCTATTTCTTATCTTTCAGTAGCAAGTTTTAGTTGCTTTCAGTAGTAGTTATAGCAAGGTAAATTGTAATAAGACATGTCAAGAAATCAGGGTCAGGGATTGACATATAAGGAAAGGAGGTAGGATGTGAGTTTGATCCTGCTGTGGTAGGGGTCAGGCAAAGGCACTTGCTTATCTTCATTTCTGTTTTGGCAAGCTGATTCTAGAAATGCATCCAGACTGGGGGCACCGTTGGGAAGAGGTGGGGCTACAATGGTGCCCCCATGGAAAGGGATAAACGTTGACTCTCACCCAGAGTGGTGCCAAGAGGCATGGGAACCTCAGCCACATGGCTGGCTGGCTTGGCACAGCTCACCAGAATGGACAGCAGGGAGATTCTGGCCCCACCCTCAACAACACACTTTCCTTTATTATTCTCTTGCAAGGATATATGGGAAAATTTGGGGGTGGCCTGTCCATGGTTCTGGAAAAAGCGGCTGGCAGTAGATAAACAGATGATTTTACTCTGAGGGACTCAAGATCCTCTGTCAGTTTCTTGGCCACGTGATCCACGGAAAGGTGTTCTAGTACTGGGAAAATTCAATGATGTCTTATTTACTTAGCCCTAATCCTCTGGTATTTGCTTTATAAGAACAAAGTAAATACAGGATAAAAGGTTTGGAAGGTCACCTTTGTAGTAAAGAATAATCCTGGAGAACATAGTGCTAGAGAGATTTCAGGGAGATTAGCAGGATTATTAAAATGTTCTTTTTAAGACATAACTTGGGTTTGTAGCACTTTTAAATATTGTCAAGAAAACAAAAAGCTGTGTTGTTAGGTAGCATTATACAAAATGCATCGGTGGGATGTTTTTAGTGTTAATCTGTGTGTGTCTTTTCTACCTCTGGAAACACCAAATGTGGAACACCAAACAGAACAATTGTATTATGTACCCCAAAATTATGGTTTATCATATAAGACTCACATGGTCCATTTTCTTCAAATTTTCTTTGAATTATAAGGCATTTCTAAACCTTGTGAGTGATTGGTAGAATGTGTAGTCCTTTGTAACACAAAGGACTGCTGACTAGAATTATAGTTCCCATTAACAGGAATGTACATGAAATAATTTTGTTTTAACAATCATATCCTGAGGGCAAATGGGTCATAGACAGTGATTAAATTAAAAAACCTGAACCCAGTCATAATTACTATATATGAATCCCCTGTGGATGACCTCACTTTTTTTTCTTAGGACTTTAGCATTCTCAGACATTTAACATTGTATTAAGATATACTGGTAACAATAATAAGGTGATTGACTATGTCATTAGATTTTTCACTATAAAAGTATTCTCGGTACAAGAGACTGCATGTTGATATTTCCTTCTAAATTGAAATATTATACAGAGGGCAAAATGATTAGAGAGATGTAGCAAATAATTTGATGGCAAAACACCATAAATCAGCAAAGATGAGCTTCTATTGTAAAAACACAAGTACAGTAATGATAAAAATGGTGCCTTGCTAAGTTAGAAGGCATATATTTGAATCAGAGCGGCTGTTCAAACTGAAAGTAATGGAAACATTATGAATGTTTACTTTAAGTAGTTATTCTGACCCGATAATCCTGAGCAGTTGACAAAAATAAGGATTTATGTTTTAGCTCATAGAAGATTCTACTTGAGGAAATTATGTATGTTTTCAGAGCAACATGACTGTCTGAAGATTGCTTATTTCCAATGCATTTTTCCTCAGCTTGGGCCACTATGGTTGTCTGGATTTTTATTTAAAAAAATTTAAAAAGAAAACAAAAGTTTTATTGAGTAAAGCAAAATAGAAAAGAAAAGCTCTTGGCCAAAGAGCCAGGAGGGAACATGATCCGGTATCCTGGTCTTCTGGACTTTTAGAACAAGATTTGTACTGACATTGACTGCTCAATATTGTACTTCCCTGTGGTTGACTGAGAAGGTCAATGTTGTCCAAAAGATTTGGTGGGCAAGTCTCTGGGCAAGGTTTTGCATGTGTTAGTGGTATGTTGTGATCTCGTGTGCACTTTAGGGCCGACACGGGTGTTGAATGAAGAACATGGGTGGAAAAGTTAGTCATGAATGGAGACACAGAGATGCAGAGGCAAGCACAGAGGAGACAGCTTATCGGGAAAGAGTAATTATACGAAGATAGGAGATATGTCAGCGTTAAGACACATGGTGGAAGAGAAAAAGAAGGGTGAATGCCAGGGGAATATGGTGGCATAAAGAAAGGCAGCAAGTTTCCCATAGGCCAGCAAGGAAGCCAGGAATGTCTTTGCATAGGTATTTGTGTTAGGTATACACTTATTGTCTTGGTACTTTACTGATTTTATTGCTCCATATGGGATGATACTAAACAGATAACTACTCTGATCTACTTAAAAGGCCTCATGTTTTGATGTAAGCTTTTCTAGTTGTAGTAGTTGTTTTCTGTGGGACCCGGACTAGGCTGAGGGATAACAGACCATAGAAGGCTGCCCAGACCCTGATAATCTGGTCTCCAGACTGGCAAGAGTCGCCCATTTCCTCTTGTCCCAGGCCCTGGACTGCCTGCAGCTCAGGTTTCACTCTGCTCAAATTCACAATTTTTCCCTGCCCCAAGACCTTTACCAGAAATCACGTGATCACGTTTCCAAAGACCCGCCATGCAAATTAGGTGACTTTCAGACTCCAAACTTCCTCCAGACTGGCTCCCGTGGACAATAAATGAGCAGTTACACTGATTCAGTCTCCCGGAAGTGCTTTCTTCAGTCGTAGGAGACCCTGCTCCCCCAGTCTTCACTGATCCCTATTCGCTGGTGGCCAGCGGCAGCCAAGGACCCCGGAGACCCAACAGTTTTCTCCTGAGAAACACCCAATAGCATTTATGAATTGTGCAGGGTGGGCTGGCAGGATGATAATCCTGGGATGAGTTGATGTTATAGCTTGTACATGAAGGTAGTCTGCTGTTAGATTTCCCTCTTCTTTGGGGGATCTCATCTTTTTTCTTAAGACTTTCAACTGATTAAATGAGGCCCACCTACATTATACAGTGTAATTTTCCTTACTTGGACTTTTAACTTCATATTAATTGCACCTAAAATACCTTCATAGCAACACTCACATGTGATTTATTGAATTTCAAGATTTGCTGGCCTAGCCTATTGGGCACACAGCGTTAATCCTACTGGTTGTTGGAAAAGGAAACCAGAGAGAAGAGGGCGAGGAGTAGTTGTGCTAGAGTGACAAGGGATGGGTGGTGGGTGGTGCTGTGGGCCGACCCCACCTGCTCCTTTATTCTTGTGCTTGAACTTGTTTCCAGTCAACTCTGTGCAGAAACTTCTGACAAAGTTTCTGTGTCACTTGTGACACCCACTCATGCCATACAGATTCAGGACATTCCTCTCAATTTCATTCTGTACCATTTTCACAATAGATACAATTGTTTTTCTGTAAAGTGGAAGTGAGGAATCGTGTAGTTCAAGATTTTGAATGAATGAGTGGCCTATTCTGTTCATTGCATCTAGGCTTTTCTGAGCATCTGTCCTCAGCTGTGATCCCCAACTTTTCTCTTGGGCTCACCTCTGCTTCCCTGGGTTGAGCTTTATGGCATCACACCTGTGGCTCCCCGATCTTCTTTTTCAGAACTTATTTTCCTGTTTTAAGCTTTAGAACTGAATATTCAATGAAAAATCCAGGCTAAACAAACTCCATGACAGGTCTCAAATTCAGCTTGAAGTCAGTAGGCCAGAAATTTTGCTCTCTCAAGATGACCAGGCAGAAACGGGAGAAAGCTCGCATTGCCCAAGAAACGTGGCTGACCTTCCTGCGGTGAGGGTCACATTCCTGCGGATTCGGAATTGGGTCTGGGGGCCAGAGGCAGTTGCTTAATGTTGGTTAGCTAATCATAATGTAACAAGACTGCGCTTGCTAAATATTATCCAATCATGTAACCGCAAATTCATAAATCCCCCACCCTCTGCTCAAACCTGATAAAAACCCTGCTTAGCGATTGTTTGGGGCTCTCAGATCAGATCCTCTGCGTCGATGAAGACCGAGAGCCCAAGCTTAAGCCAGAATAAAGACGACTTGATTTTGCAATGCATAATCCCTCTCCTGGTGTCTTTGGGACGTTTGTGATCTGGGCATAACATTCAATACTTTTTTATGTCCTATAGAAATCTTTTAAATATGTGTCCAATGTGAAATTAAGCTCCTCTCATTAGCCTGATTTTCCTTCTCTTTTATTCTTTGTCTTAAGCTTTATGATTTCTCTTATTAATTCAACCTAAGGTCTTGTGTTATCCTCTTTCTACTTCACACAGTCATGGAATCTGTCTCATGTTGCCTCTTTGACACGTCTTGCCTCATACTCTTGGTTGTTCCCCTGATGCAACAAGGGCCAGAACCTTGCAATCTGTGCACTGCTATTCGGTTACTTCCTGGAACACCCACAGCCATGCCGTTTCTCACCTGAAGGGCTCGGCAGGGTTGTGTGAGGTTAAGCATGGCCCCAGCCTCCTGGACCTCTGCAAAGTCCAGCTGAGTCCAGTCGCTCGGAGTGAGGCCTGACTTATACATGAGGAGGTTTTACAAAACATATGACTAAAAATGGATTTTAAAAATTTCCACATATTTTGGAGACGGAGGTGCTTTTGACTTGATTCAGTCATGACCTCATTAGCTCAGTGAGAGCTATTAATATGCTGAAAGGAATTCCTTCAGGTGCCTTCCTTTCTGTAATGAATTTTTTAAGGGCGACATTAAAAATCAAGGTCAGCACACAGAGGCATTATTTGCCTTATGGTTCCAGAGAGAAGTTTTAGGTCAATCTTATTGTGGAAGTTTTTTTTTTTTTTCATGAAAAGCCACCTATAGTAAATTTCATTTAAAAATCACAATATATACAATACAAAGATGTCCAGTGACCTTTTCCCCCAGTAGTAGTTACCCATAGATGTTCACAGACGTCACGATGGTCACCTCAGACACTGGACACAGTGCAAGGGATTTCTTAAACCATCAGAGAGCTGTCTTCTGCCTTACAAAATGTGATGCTTCCTCTTCATCTGTTTTTTCCATCATTGCCTTGACTCCTTCTCTTTACTGAAATTTTCTCTCTTCTTGAGCTATCTAGCTTAGATTAGCTTTCAAAACATGTTTGGTTTAATGAATTAAAACATTGAATTACATTGACTAGGGCTTTTCAGTTAAGTGAATTTTACTGTATCCTGTACACAACATATTTCAGCAGTTCAGCGAGAACTTAATCCTCAAATTGACATTGCAAAATGTGTGCTTTTTTTTCCTCCATTTTTAAAATTGAAAGTCATTTGGCTTTGGTAAGGGTCTTAATTTTCTTTAAGAATTGAAAATAGAATTTTAACAGTGGGAACAAAACCAGCTTAAAAATAAAAAAGGAAGTGAAGTTGTCTGAGCAGAGTGAGATTAATTTTCTTCTTTGGAATTAGATTTCAGGTATGTGCGGCTCATAGAAAGAGGAGTGTCTGTAATTTTCTGCAAGCACTTGGAAGTTCCTAGGTGAGGCAGGTTGACAGCAGTCTGCCATCTCTGCCCTTCATGGACCCATAAAATTGCACCTGCCTACTGCGAGACACAGGACTGTAGATCTCATGGAGCTGTGAGTGCTGAGCTGTGCAACCTCAGAACATTGCTGGGAAACACACCCATTGTAGCAGAATTATAGATCTACCCAGCTTCAAACATGTCCTATGTCAAAATTTGACTTCATCCAACAGTAAATTAAGAGTTTAGTTTTTCTTTACCAAAAAATTTGCCACAGAGTTATCTAAAATGCAAGCTCTCCCAAAATATTTCAGAAGTACTAGATTTACACTAGTACAGCTGCCCGAATATTTCAGAACTACCGCAAGCAGAGTGGTGACAGTCTCAAGCCCTACATGTGAGCTTGCTTCTTTATGTGACAAAGCTCTGAACATCTCCTCTGGCATCTCCTAATAATCTTAGAGGTAGACGTAATTTTTCAGTCAATAAAAGCTTTTCTAGTGCCCAGAGAAGAAGCCTGAGAGAAGAGCAATCACCACTAGAGCCTCTGCTCGTGTAAAATCTGCTAAAATCCCATTGACAAAAGCAAGTCGCGTAGCTGAGCCAAAAACTAAGGGAATAACAAAAGTGAGAGGACCTCCCAGTTACCCAGCAAAAAAAACCAAAGAGGTGGATCAAGTAGGGGTGAAGAGTTGGTGCCAATAACTTAATCATATATATGTATACATACATTTATGTATTATATATTATACATACATTTTTATTGAAATGATCATAACAATACAGAAACATTTGCCCCACATATAAATTATGACTAACACACATGTATCAAGTTTTGCTGAGTGCTCTACCTCATTCAGTCCTCAACGTAGTCCTGTTGACTACGTAATGTGAACAGCCCTAGATTTGTGAATGAGGAGATTGAGGCACAAATAAATTAAGTAACTTGCTCCAAGTTTGGAGTGTAGGCAGTGGTAGGTTTGGTATAGAAGATGCTGTGTTCTTAATCCCTGCAGTAGTAGTGAGAACTCTGCTTTATTTTCTGCCTGGTGTACCCATCCTATCTCAATTTCCAGAGATAACTTTCTATCACAGTGATAATTAGAAGCTTCCACTCTCTCTCTATGGGAGGAGCATTCTATCTTATTCCAGATTGTTCCTTTTTCTTCATGAGCTACTGAGAATACTAACCTAAGGATACTAACTGGAATAATATTTAATAAGAATAATATACTGATGGTAAGGATGATGCTCTTCTACTCCACGAGCCACGGCTCTCCCTTGGGCTGCTTATAGCCTCAGATGTCGGTAGAGGTGTTGATGCAGAACACCTGGTTTCATTAGCATAGGTAGCAGGCTGCGTTTCCTCCATGGTTGTGCAGATTTTTCTATTTTAGTTGTTTTTTTCCCTATGAGTAGCACTTAGGTTTATATATAAAGCTTACTGTCTGCTGGTACTCTCATTAGTGAGCTTATACTTCTTAATCTTTTAATCCTGTCTTCCTGCTTTCCTTAGGTTGATTTTTTTTCTTTCATTCTGACTTTGGACTATATTACTTATTTTGGTAAGTTATCCCGTGCAGTAGAATTCAGGATTTACAAACGTTATTAGCAGTAAGAGGGCCCGGGAGAAGGGCAGAGAGAGTAGGGAGGGGCTCCCTGGATTAGCAGGGCTTGGTTGTGCTTTGCACCCTGCCTCAGTGGGACCCTTGTTCATAGATCTGCTTTTCACACCAGAGTGTGTAGTGTTATGGGGGAACACCATCCTTCTAGGTCTAAATGAGACTTAGATGCCCTCACAGCAGTGCCCAGCACAAGGGAATCCGTAGCCTCTGTTGGACGTCCTTGCTTTGTCCCACTGAGACAATACGTATTCCACTGTCCTCTGAACAGACCTCCCCCACCGTCCTGCTCGAGGTTGGCCAAACTTCCTTTGCTTTAATGAGAAAAGTGGTAAATATGCCTTTTCTCTCTCAGTGTCTGATTTTATTTCAAAGCCCATTTTCCTGGCGTAACACTTGGATTTTGGGGAGAAAGTGTGAGAAGCAGCATCTGTGTATAGAATATCCATCCCCACAGAGCAGGTTCAAACTTAGAGACTCATCTCTCAAGCTCATTAACTGCTTCCCTTGAGTCTCCCTGTGCCCCTAAATCAGAGCACAGTGATTGTAGCTCATGCTCATTCCAGTAGCACATAAGGCAGTCAATACAGTATGTGTATTTCGGTATACAAGTTTTATTTCATTTTCCTGCTCTTTGCATAAAACGCTTAATGATAGGGAGTCAGGTGATTTTTTTTGTCTCCCTGAGGATGAATATCCTGAGAAGGAAAACTAAGAGTACTTTATATGGTGTTTATATTCATTTGGACATTTGAGCAAAGAAAAATCTCAATTGAAGTGAAGATTAAAGAGATGAAACATGATGTAGGAGGGAAGGAAACAAGTTATTATTATTATTATTATTATTATTATTATTATTATTGTTATTTTTGAGGCAGGATCGTGATTAATAGCTCAGGCTGGTCCTAAACTCATTATGGAGCCCAGGCTGGCCTTGGACACCCAGAAATCCTCCTGTCTCAGCCTCCTGAGTGCTGGGATTTATGGTGTGTGCCACCTCGACTGGTTTATGTGGGGCTGTGGAATCAAACTCAGGTACTTAGCACTTGACTGAGTGCTTGCCTAGCAAGCACTTTAATCACTGAGCCACTCCTCCAGCCCGGAAGCAAATTATTGAGCACCTACTGGATGCCAAGTGCTATCCCAGGACCTTGAAAGTGTCTCGCGTAATAGCACAGCCTTTACAGCAGCCAGCAGGAGTGCTGACTGAGGGCGTCTTCACTCTTCCCTGTGCAGCGGTGCAGCATCCTGCCACACGTGACTGCATTGCCAACTGAAGGCCGACAAATGTGCTGTAAGCGAGAACTTCAAAGCGAATCTGTGCCTAAGGTTGCTCTGTCTTAGCATCTTTATTATATCAAGAGAATGAGCCCTGGAAAGCCAGTTGGAGGCGTGGAGAAGCATGAAACGGGACAGAATCGCCGCAATTGTACAAGCTGGAGACCATCCTAGCTCAGCCCACAGAAAGTGAAACCCTAGCTGAGCCAACCCACGGGCATGGCCAGGCCAGCCACACCGCAGGCACCGAGTGTGCACAGCTAGGCCTCGTTGCGCCCAGTGGCTCTCAGTTGAACTCTATTTATTTAGTTGATGTAGGAGCTAAGTGTGTGTTTGCTGTTGTCTGCCTCTGAGGTTTTGCGGCTATTTGTTGTATAGGATTATTGATGCAGTAAACAAATACTGCAAGATTTGTGTTATTAATAATCTTTTTATAGATGAAGAAAGTGAATCTTACAAAGGTTAATTAATGTACTCGAGGCTGCTCAAGTCAGTGGTCAGGCCAGGATTTGACCGTGGTCTTTTGAGGCTTCCAAGTTACGTCATATGTGGATTAAAGCCAGCAGAAAAGACAAAACTTTATAACCTTTAAAATGAAAAGCTCAGGCTTCTCCCTAGTTCTGATCCTTTCAAAATGTGGCCAAATATAGAAAGAAATCTAAAAGTAGACAAACTTAGAGGAAAGCAAAGCTAATAAAAAACTTGACGCAATTTCTACATTTACTGAATTTGTTTTTCTGTTTACATATTTTAAACTCAAACTGCTCCTCATACAAGCCCTCACTCCTTTCTATTTATAAGCTGTATGCCATGAAGACTATGTAAAAACATTAAAGGAAGTCTTACCTTTCTTAGGTGAAAAAAATAAGATATTCTGTAGTTTTCTCTGCTGGCAGAAATGAGCAGATTAACCATAAGTAGGAGATGCAGCAAATCTCTATTTCCCTGACACAAAAAATAGTGCATTTGACCACTTTTTTATGTTTTAGTACATTTTTGTCAACAATCTTTTATTATATATAAAAAACCCTATCTCCATTCCTTACAGAAGTTTTAAAATCATTTCACAGCTGAGTGGAACCCTAAACAGAGCTATCTTAGTGTAATGAAGCAGAAAACGATTGCTTCTTAACAAGACTGGTATATGGTGACAAACAGCTCATAAAAATCCCATCTGCCACAAAATGCCTCTATTTTACTTGCCGTAGAATCTAAATAGTATATTTCCTATCTCTTTTCAGAAACAACAGAGGAAATGTAAAGCCTCCACCACCATCAAATTGTCCTCTGACAAGCAAAGCATTTAGCTCCTAATGTACTGATGTGGCACAAGTGTAGGACCACCTGTGTGTGGCAATGCCCTTTAGTCTGCATGAAGATTTTTAGCCCACGCCCTTCAGCTCTTGTGACAGATTCCGAGAGGTCATAGAGTAATGCAACATGATTTCTGATGTTTTACTATCACACAGTGGCTGTGTACAAATCACCCGTAGATTTTATTTAGTAAAAACAAAAGACAGATCAAGAGTTAGCAGAGATGAAGAGATGGGACCATTTGCAGCTAATGACTTACAAAAAATTGGATTGTGTGTTGTGGAGTAGCATTGCTGTTGACTTCTACTTATGGTTTTGTATAATTATATGCGTATATATCTTTTTTATTTAGGAGGCTTTCTCAAAGTGTTTTTTCATGCTTTAGTAATTTTACATACTTCCCTCAGCCAAACAGCCTTCTGTTTTTGAAACACTTAGGCCCAGATTACTTGAAAAAGATATGAAATAAAATATCCAGTGGTTTTGCCTCAAGCAAGACCATTCACCTTTGCACAGAAAATAGATGGCTGGAATTTCCAACAATTTTTCAAAATGCCAGAGACCTACTGGTAATCTACTGTAACTTTTGGAACACACATATATTGCTTTGTGAAAGAAAGAAACCATTTCTTATTTTTAGAAGGTACGATACAACATTTACTGACTTATTTTGCTCTTAAAACAATCTAGAAGATTTTTCTTGGAAAAGGAGAATAAAAACTAATATTTAAGTATATTTAATTTCTAGTTAAATATTACAGAATTTTCTGGTCTTCTGAAGATACTACTTGATTTTATGAATCGCCTGCACCTCAGTTTCCATCTTTCTTCATACCAGGTGGAACTTTATTTCCAAGGGCATACCATGCTTGCTTTCCATTATGTCTGTAATATACATGAAATGATTGAATTTATCTTTAAATCTAGTCTCTGAGGTAGTACTTTTACATCTTCATAATACAAAAGATACATGTATGCTCAGAGAGGTTACATGAGAGGTTGTAGAGTCATACACATGATTCAGAGCTCTTTCCATTAAGTTGTAGTGCCTCGTTTTATTAGCCAGCTTTCCCACTGCTGGCACAATGTATCCGACACCCACAACTTCAAAAAGGAAAAGTTTAGTCTTTAGTTTGGTGCATAGTTTCAGTGAGTTCAGTTCGTGGTCTGCTGACTCTTGGGGAGGGACAAAAGGAGAGTGGGAAAGTCCTTGTCACCTTGACATGATACATAGGTACACAAAATGCTCAACTTCATTGTAAACCTTGAATTTTGCACTTATACATATCAATAAAATGGGGGGAAAAAGAGGTAGAGAGAAGGGTGGAGTTGCAGATGAGCATTTACCCTTCCAAGTCGTGCCCCAGTGATCTGGCTATTCCCATTGGGCCATGGCTCTGAATGTGAGACTTATGGAGGGCATTTTAGATCTAAACCATACTACTCATTTATAGCCAGGAATACATATGCAATAGAGAAAGAGCTGAACCAGAAATTACGAAACTTGAGTTACCGCCTTTATTCTGTGGCAGCTGTATAACTCTGTTATGTGTCTTTAAGCGGTTAAGATGGTTAGCTCAAATAGTGCTAGGGCTTTATAGAGCTCATAGAACCATGATCTGAATGTACAATATTGTGGGAAAACATGTATACTAACGTGAAGGATCTCAGCAACGTGTGTTATGTATATCAGTCAAAATGCTTCAGTTCTTTGCCTGCTTAAAATGCATTAAATATTACTCTACTGTTTCAAAGTCCAGGTATTAGGCTTATTTATTCTTCTGTTGATGGAGATTTAGTTTTCTGATTTTGGGATATTTCAAATAAAGATGTGCAGAACATCTTTGTGGAAAAAATTTAGGAGCATGTGCATGCATTTCTCTTAGGTTTATAGATGCATATTATACTTATTTGTTCACTAAATATGTACTGAGCAGCTACTGTATTACAGACACTGTAGAATTAGCAACAAACCAATGAATAAACTGAAAAGATATTCTGTGAATCTAACAATAAGAAGAGGATATAGATGGTAAGCAAAGATCATGAGGGGTAACCGGTGACAAAGACATGACAAAGGCGAGTGGGTGAGAACGGACTGAGGACGGCTGTTCAACACAGAAAAAGATCTGTCTGAGATGACATTGAATGAGATCCCAAAATGATGGGGATGCCGACCCCCCAAAGAGCCCAGGGATGCACGTCTAGGTGGCACAGGCCAATGTGGCAGCACATAATCAATATTTGTCAAAGATCTACAGAAGGGTCCTGAGACATCACGCAGTGCACACCTTTTCACTTTGGACATGAAAATCTAGAACTGCTTTCTGAGTCACAAGTTGGACTAAAAATGGGACCAGGTGTCCTGGATATGACTCCAGTTTTCTTTCCGTTTATCTGATAGCCACCGTTACTGCCTGTTCTCGTTACTGACTCTGCCCCAGGAATGCTGTGAAGCATGGTCCTCCGTTCTCTCTACTCTTACAATACCTTATGATATAAGCCTTTTCCTGCTTGTCTTAATTACAAGAGAACAAAGGACTGGAGCAGTCGAGTAACCTGTCATATATTTTTATTTTATCCTAGAGCTTAGATTTCGTCTCAGGCTTATTCAATGTTAGAAGCTAGGATTTCAGCTATTGAGCTGCACAGTCTTGTTAGTGTGTTTTCACATATTTATAAACTTGGAAGTTGTCTTACACATTTTGTATCTTAGTAAGTGAAGAACACATCGATAAGTAACAATTTTTTTTCTAATTGATCAGTGATCAGTGTTGAATGAAATGACAACATATTAGAGAAGGAAATATAAATGCAAAAACTCAAATTGACTGTTTACACTTTAATAGTTTAAGTATTAAA
The DNA here is from genome assembly GCA_004027205.1 of Ctenodactylus gundi. Taxonomy (NCBI): domain Eukaryota; kingdom Metazoa; phylum Chordata; class Mammalia; order Rodentia; family Ctenodactylidae; genus Ctenodactylus; species Ctenodactylus gundi. The sequence goes on from PVKB01004499.1 coordinate 26,196, forward strand.
CTGTTAAAGAAGCCAAGCTTTGAAGTATGAACATTTGTTAGTTTAGCTACTAAATAGTTATAATAAGCCAAGCTGTAAAATATGAACGTATTGATTCCTTTTGGTATAGCATATATTATTGATAAAAAATATTGCATTATCCTTGTCATCATAATTAGGCAATAATTTCTAACATAATTGTTATACACACTGTAGGAGAGAAAGAAAATTGCTAGGTGCCTGTAGTTTGCATTGGGATGGGGGAAGTTGTGGAAAGGGTACAGTGCTTATAAGGATGAACAAGGGCAAAAGACACTTACTTTCCTCAGCCATTACTTATTCATCAAAATAGGTCCAGCCGTTACACCTGTGATTGCTTATTTTATTTGGAAAAATAAGGGAGGTGTGGATCTTGGTCAGTAGAGCTCAAATGCCCATTAAATATTTTCTATTCTGCTATGGAATATGTTGTTATCATACCAATTTTAGCTATGCCAGGTGCAGTTTTGGAGAAACATCTAATCTTTGTAACTGTTAATGCTAACCACTGTAAGGGATATGCAATGAGCTTTGTCACTCGACATGTTCCAACACCAGGAATTATTCCATTTCTCTACAATGAAAAGCATCATAACCAAGGCTGTTAAAAAAACCAGACCTTAGTAAACACTCACACTCATCATGGAAGTTTATTTTGCAGGAGGGCAGGCTGCTGAGGACATACCAGGGCTCCGAAGCTGGTGTTTGAATCCTTTGGTTCAGGGAGAACCTGTAATACATCTTCCCAGACTCCTCTTTGGTAAGTGAAAACACATTGTTCTTATTTTCTTCATCATGAATGCAAGACCGTAAGATTTTTCCTCCCAATTCTGCTCTGTCTACTGGCTTCTATTCCAGCCCGATTCCAGCTTCTGTTTGCCATTTGAAACAGCAGGTAGATTTAGAAACACTAAGTCTTTTCCAGATGCTGTCATTCTTCATGTTAATGGGTGTCTTTGGTGACACAAAGACAAAGACAACCACAGTTTGTATTCAGCAGCTTAAATCCAAGGTGTGGCAGGCGAGAGAAGCGTAACATCATACTATGTGTCTGGCGGGTCCTTACTCTTATCAATTGTCATATTATACCGCAATGTCCTTGGGCTGTATTTCTGCCAAAGTTACACAAGCCGGGCAAAAAGCGGCTCAGGTGGGTAAAGTCGGGCTAATTTTATAGGACCGTGGTTATGACTTCCTTGTGTTCACTCAATGGCAAGAGTTTCTCCCTGTGTGGCCGTAGGAATACAAACCAGCAGCAAGTGTTTCAGGTGTGAGAGAAAAGATGAAAACCAGGTCACACTGAGTTATTAAAGTAAATTTCTGAGGTTGATGCTTCCCTCCCCGAGAGGACACAGTTCTGAGTGAGTATAAACATTCTGACACGCATAATTTAGGTCCAGAGTGCTGGCTGAAATGTCACCTCCACCAGTCCAAGGGACTCAGCGGCCTCTGGCTATGACATCTGGTACTAATTCATATTTCGCTTAGGGTAAAATAACTACAAACTCAGAGGTAGATGGTGCTACGACAACTGGAAAGGTGTTTTTAAAGCCTGCTTTGGGCTTTGTGACTACACAAGATTATGTTAGAAAAAAATTCACTGATCCTGAATTTGCTGAGTAGTTTCATGCTGTTTGAAGTAAATTTAAACAAAAGGCAATAAAAATGTTACTTTCTGCTCCTTATCTCTTGGTATTTTAGGTAATTTTAAAAACATCTCCTGTTACAGTAGATTGTGCCATAAAGTTTCTTTTGCTATTCAGAGCAAGGGGCAAATTAGTAGCAAGCTCAGAATTCAAGTATGGGTTGCTCTTATGAGGATGTAGATCAAGAAAAACATCTTTTCTCCTGAGGGATAAGAAGGTGATGATTATACTGCATAAGCAGACACAAAGCTGACACTGTGAACTTACACGAGCAGCTGGGAAATTTCGCATGACATTTAGCTGAAATTGGGCAAAATGGCAGCGCTGATGGACACACTTACTTTAGTTTTTATTTTCTTCGCAAATCACTCATGAATGAAGATGTGGTACATTATGCAGGATGCTATTTAAATGTATGTGATGGTCATGGCGACGGCGCCTGGAGATGTGCAGCACAGCGATTGTTGGAGGGAAGGCGACAGAAACTGACTAGGTCAAAATTGGCTGGAAAGAGATTTTACAAAAAAAGAACCAAAAATTAGGCTCCAAGCAGGAAAATGGCTCAGAGTTCTACAGGAATCCACGGAGCAGGAACTCTCCTTTGGGCATGTCAGGGCGCTGCTGCTAGAATAAATGGGAAGAGACGGATAGAGAAAGAAAAAAAACCACGTTGTTGCGTGTTATACAACAAGCTGTGGTATAAGTAGCCCAGGTTGGCCCTGGGCATACAAGGTTTGACTTTTGGTTTGCTGCAATCAGAAACAATATTGAAATTTAATACATAAGGGTTATGGCAGTGAATTTTTGCCTGCTGGGAAACCTGTCCTAGCTGGCATCCAATTATTAAGATTTTTCTGTTTACCAGGTGGGGGAGTTTCCATAATATTTTCTCTTCTCAAGGGGTGAGACAGAATTAAAGATAATTAGGGCTCTTTTCATCCCTGACAGAGAACCACAGATCCGCAATCTAGATATATCTCATAGGGGAGAAGATGGAATCAGAGCCAGTTTTGTCTTATTGAATGTATGGGAAGGATGGAGACCATCATTGATAATATCTTTGATAAGTATTGTGTGTTTACATGTGCAGCTATAGAGACTGTTAACATTGGACATTTACCATCAAGTCCCAGATACTAGACTGTGAATGTTTCAGAGCAGGATGACAGATGGCAGAAACTCAAAAAAAACCTAAGCATAAAGCAAGCAAGCAAGCAAACCAGAAAATGCCTGGATCATTTCATAGTAGAGATAGTTTGTCTTAGGTAGCTAGATATGAATTTTAATGGATTACGAAGGAAAACGTTAATTATACTAGCAGCTCTCTATGTACTGCTTATAATTTATTGTATATAGCTTTGCGTGAATTAACTGTGTAGCTGACTGCTTGAGGTATTCATTCTAGACTGGTATTTCAGGCTTCCCAACTTAGTTTTCTGCTATTTTTTCTGGCAATTCCTGGAGGATCGTAGAAGAGCTTGGCAGATCTCCAAATGGATTAGAAGCTCTACACTGTAACATAGGGGGAAGAAGAAACTAAGCAGCTGCAACTGCAAAACAGAATGTGTTTGAGGATGGTGAAGATATTGCAGAAATCTTGTTAATTGGTAGGAATGCAATCTGGTACAACCATTATGGAAAGCAGCCTGGAGATTCCTTACAAAGCTTAAAATAGAAATTCCATTTGATTCAGCTACTGCTCTACTGGACACGTTCCCAAAAGAAATAAAGTCAACATACCAAAAAGACACATGCTTATCCATTTTATAGCAGCACAATTCATAATAGCCAAACCCTGGAAACAACCTACCTGCTCATTCCTAGAGAGACGGTTAAAAAATATGATACCTATACATAATGAAATACTATGCAGCCATAAAGAACATCAGATAAGAAGTATTTGAACAAAAATGGAGCCACCTAGAGTCAATAATGCTCAATGAATGGACCAAGCACAATAGACTGACCATAGATGGGTGTCCCTCTTAAGAAAGGCGTAAAAATAATGACATAAAAAGGCCCCAACATGAAATGACAGGGTAGAAAGAGAGGGAACAATCAGGTAGGAAAGGGATGAACCTCTGAGAAAGGGGTGGATACACTCACTGATTCCTCAAGCCTCATATTTCTAATATGTTATGGCTTGAAATCCATGTATTTACAAAAAAGTTAAACTCTATGTCATGAATTTTTTACCACAATATAATTATTGATTAATTAATTAACTAAGTCTCTATGGCTTTAATGCAACTAGGATAAAGTCTTATTAGTTTTGTTGCATTAACTTTGTGACCTTGGGCAAGTCATTTAACCTCACTAAGAATTAATTTCCTCAACTGAAAAATATAATGAGATTATACATGAAGGACACAGCCTCTTCACAAAGTAAGAGCTCAATGTAAGTTCCCTTTTAGTTACTGAAGACCAGATTTTTAAATTTGTAGTATAAAATAATGAAAAAATGAACTGAGTAAATTTTTGGATCTAGGACTCTGTGCTCCTTTGATTAAATGTAATGCGATTACCACACAGTAAACCAGTCGTAAACACATTTACTTGGCTCCAAAAGCCACTTTTAAGCTCAGTGCCTGGCCTGTGTGATCTGTCTGTGCGATCTTAAGATGTGCACGTTAAAGCATGATGCCCAGATGACAAGCGGCATCTGTTCTTGACTCTCATAGACAGGGTTTGTAGCATTTTATGTAGTTCTGGGGGTTGAATACATGCTATGAAGATCACTGACATACTTCAGTAAGTTGATACACCTTGTAGAAGGTCTGGGTATTCCTGACAATTAAGGAATATTTGCCAGTTGAGAAACAACTGGATATGCACTAGAATTTTTGAGTCTTACAGGAGATTGGATTGGTGTCTTCAGAAGTCAAAGGGCTGATCTTGAGAGAGATTTGCCTGGGACAGTGGCCGGAAACAACACAAAGGCAGATGTAATTCAGGATGAGGGCAATAATAATTAGGGCTGCTCTAGGTTCAGCTAGTTATCTCTGTAAGCTGGTTGGACTCTTGTCCCTGGAAGATTTACACAAAAGCTGCAATACTGATAAAGACAAAAGTACTAAGGAGGCTAATTTTACTTGAAGTTGGACTTGAGAAGATTACTGGTTGGCTGCTTCAGCTTTTTTTTTTTTTTTTCTTTTTTACAATTAATTAGAATTTCGCAAGAAAAATAAAGCAGCCACGAAGCTTGTTTAATCCCTTCCACTTTCTAAGACTGATGGAAGGAGGACCTGCTTCTCCCAGATCACACGACTTGGTGTCCCTTAACCATGGAGACTGTGTGAAGCTGGGAAAGAGTGCCGCCAGACAGTGAGGGACTGTGTTAGGTACTCAAAGTAGAGTAAAGGCATCTGAGAAGCAGTACCTGCATTTTCCTCATTGTGTCTTACTGATTGTGAGTTTCTTTTTATTACTATTGTCTTCTGAAGTCAGAAGCATTTATGATCAAGATCAAGATCAAGCATCTTCGTGCAGGTTGGATTGGATCATATTTGGAAAAATCCTGTGAAGTCACATAGCCTAGTCTCTACATTCTTAAGAATCATGAAGTATATATTATTTTTCAAAATGGCTACAGAGAAATTTTATTTTACTTTTTAAGACAGGGTCTCTCTCTGTAGCACAGGCTGGTCCTGAACTCTTTACGTAGCCTGCACTGGCCTTGGACTCATGGCAATCCTCCTGCCTCAGCCTTCTGAGTGCTGGGATTACAGGCACATACCACCACACCCGACTTTATGTGGTGCTGGGGAATTGAACCCAGTGCGTTGAGCTTGCTAGGCAAGCACTTTAACTGTTGTGCCATTCTTCCAGTCCTTCGTCTCTATTTTTACCTGAGGAGAAGAAATGCACAGGTGAAGAGCAATAGGTTTAGGGATCAGGCAGCCATAACCTTCTGGAGACCAGCTGTGGACACTTCTGGCCAACTCCTTTTCCTCAAATGAGGGCGATACCAGTACCTACTTCATAGATTAACTATCAGGTTTGATTAAGATAATGTATAGCAAAGTGCTTGCTTAGCACAGTGACTAACACATTAAAAGCCCTAATTAATGCTACTTGTTATAATGACCTTGTTATCTATCTGTTTTTCCTGCTCTATCATGATAGGGGCGACACAGATGGTAAAAACTTTAGTACAATTTTAAATATGTATTATTGTTTTAAGCATTTATTAATCACCCAGGGAAAACTATTTCAGAACCTGTAAACTAATTGTTGAAATATTTCCTAAAATTTGGTCCATTTCTAGCCCCTTTAAAGTCATATGATATCTTTATTAAATTTTAGTCCTCCAAATGGTAAAATGATACAAGCTATTGAAAGAACAATAGTTATGAATAGCTACTCTGATAATCTAACATGGAAGACTGAGAGTAAAATGCTTTAAATAATTGTATATCCCTAAACATTTATACTAATTTTCCTTAATAAATACTTAAGGTTTCATATTAGAGACACTTGTCTTTATGAGAGTAATACTAAAGGCTAGAGCAGGTTCTAACTATATTTATGTTGAAAATTTCTCCTTAATATTATAAATTGCTTCTTGTAAAATGTTATACAGCAAGTGTTCTCTAGCCCTTAAATTCATTAGGTACTTAATTTCCATGGGAAATATATTTTATAACCAAATGGAAATTTCAAGAGCCACCATGAATACCTCATGTCACATTTTTAAAAATTTGCTTGCTGTGATGCTGTAATTTTTAACCTTCTACCAAAATAGAATAAGGTAATGCTCATTTAATTGAAACTCATTTACAATCAAGTAATATGGAGAATGAGAGACAAAAATTGATTGTGTTACGAAATTTCACACCCTGAATTACTTTGTGCAGGTCATTAATATTTATAACTAAACTGTCCTTTGATGTGCATTAATAATGTACCTTGGGATTGTACAAAGAATAATTCATAAATATTCTGGAAAAGGGGAAGAGGCCATAATTAAATCACAGTAATTAACGTGGATATTAGGTTATGATGTGAATGAATCACAAATCTTACAATGTGAGTTGATATGTTCACTTTTTTTTTTGGGTGAGATTCAGAAGCTTCAGATTTAACCAGTAGAAGATGGGGCATAGGAAAGAAGCTTTCTAGAAAAATATCACCTTTCCCATGACCTTTGCCCACAGAACACATGAACTTGACACTGTGAAAATATATACGCAACAAAATTATATATTCACTTGTTAAATTTTTGTTCAATATTTATGTAGCTTTTGCATAGCACATTGTTAATTTCCTCAGTATATTCTAAAATATTCAGTCAACCAAATTCCACTGATGTTATACTTTTAAATTCACTCTGAAGATGCAAATTTAAAACCCAGATACAGCCTCATATATTAAGAAACTGAAATAACTTATTTTAATATTTAGTATTTATGATGTGTGGGACTCCTTTAATCTTCAGGTTTAGCAGGCTTGTCATGTTCAAATTTGTTTATAATTTAATTTTTCTTCTTGACTTGAAAGCCTTCATTGTGCACTGTTATTATAAAACTATATCAAACCACTGGACTCCCATGACAACATATGCCTAGCATTCAACTGGAGTTTTAATCTTTAGGTGTTAGTTTCTGTCCTTTAGACCTATCCCCATATTGATCAGGTGATGCACCCAGTGGTTTCAGTTTCTCATTTTTCTGTTTCAGAGAGTGGCACTAGAGTCAGCGCCAGGCACCTGGGCATGATGATTTGCTTCTTCTCTCCCACTCTTCAACACAAACCACAAAATCTTTTGTCTATTTTAGTTTCTCTTGGAAACATCCACTTCCTTCCATCTGCCTCACCCCGGGCTGAGTCACCATGATCTCAGAGGGTCTGGTTTTCTGTACTGCCCACATCTCCTGATCCTCTCTCCTCCTGTAGCTGCAGGAATTGGTCTAAACTACAAATCTGATTGTGGTGCTCTGTCTACTCCTTTCCGATTTGACATCTGCCTCTCCAATGTTTGGGCCTCTCAATGCCTCTGTTATCTCATTGCCTGCAAATATTTCTTCCACTCCAGCTCACCCGACATACTCTGTACTGCCCCAGCTTCACAATTACAAATTCATATATTCCGTTCTTTGACCATACATCCTATCTCAAGTTTCTATCTTCAGTCACCTATGGAAATGATTCTTCAAAGACAATGAGCACTTTAATCAATTTTCTTTCTATCTCTCAGCCCTCTCATTTTCATTTCCTTTTCTCATTCACTTTGAATCATTTAATCATACTGATAATTTAACATACAAACAAGACATACAAACTCACACCTTACAAGGTTTAGTCTTCCTCCTTATCCACACACACACCTTTATAGTCAATTGTTGCTATGGAGAAGTCATATGACAGGCAGATTAGAGGAAGAATGAGTTTGCAATCACTTTCTGCTATGTTCTGATATGAAAATTGGTGTCTTTCTAACATTCATGTTAATTTTATTACTCTCCTTTGTGGTGATATTAAAAGCTGGGGCCTCTGGAAAATATTTAGGTTGTGAGTACTGGTTCTTTATTAATGATATTAGTGGTCTTCTTAAGGAGGTCTGAAGACTGTTTGCCCTTTCTTTCATGCTAAGAAGGTCCATCTTTTTTTTTTTTTTTAAAGAACATAGTAATCTTCATCTGAAATAAAATCTGCTGGTGACTTGATCTTGGACTTCCCCAGCTCCCAGAGTGACAAATAAATTTTTGATGTTTATAAATTATAAGCCTAAGGTATTTGTTTCAGAAACCTGAATAGACAGGACATCACTCTAATGTCAATTCAGCACTGTCCCAGCAGCCTGCTGCACACAGTGTGGTGAGCGCTCTACTGTGTTCTGGGACGCAGCTGGGAGCCAGTGCACATGTAGGTTCCATCCTTGCACCGTTTTCAGGAGTAAAAGCAGTAGCCAAGAAGTATACGCACTTTCACTGAAGAAGGGTGGGATGCTGTGAAGATTATGGAAGTCTAAGCTAGTCTTGATGTTGGGATAAAGGTTAGACAGGGTTCCTGGAGGGAATGGCACTGCAGCTGAGACACAGTTTATCAGACAAAGTGCGAAGGAAGAAGGAACAGCATGGGCAAAGATTTGGAAATGAAGAAAGGCATGGTGCAACTGAGCAATTGAAAGGAGTTTGGCGTGGCTGGAGCTCACAGTGTAAGATGAGAAGTGGTGAGACGCAGTTTGGAGAGGTACCAGTCATGCATAGCTTGAAACTTGTCAAGAAATTTGAACTCTTTCAAGAAGCGAGGAAGGAGCATTGAAAGAGTTTTGAAAAGGCAAAGAGTATGATTATTTTTGTGTTAAATATCTCTGAGGATAAACTGGTTAGAGAAAGGTAGATGAGTTTTTTTTTTTTTTTTCTTTTTTCCTGAGCAGCAGGCAACAAATCATGGGACAAACAATTGAGTGAACATTGTCTTTATATGAGTAAGGCAGTTTTTAAAAATTCCTGTTTTATTATGTAGTTATTTACTGGTACTTTGTACAAATAACAGATTCACTAAAATTCATTTCTGTCACTTTGTACTGGCTTATTGAGAACAGGAATGGAGGAAGGAAGGATGAAGTATAACAAGCCCAGAAAGACGTAATTGTATTTTATCTAACAGGGACTCAGCTGACCGGTTGGACGTCAGGTTTCAGTTTGAACATCATAACTTCAGCATAAAGGCCCTACAGTTTGAAAAGTGGATAACCAACACTGAATTGTATTAATAAATATTAGCCTTTAACAACTAATTGAAATATAAAGGCGGATTTTCTGCCTCTGGGAGCTACTCATTTGCATCCCATGATCCTCCTCTGTCTGTGAGCCCCTCTGGCAGTCTTTGGATTGTGTAGAGACAACCAGGGAAGGGTAAACGCATCCCTCTACCCATAGTGAGGGATCTGGCATCAGTAGTGAGGTCTGGCAATAGTAGTACTGGTCACATCAAATCAACAGAAAATTTCCAATGAACGACAGAGCTAGGGTGAGTTCTTGATGAGCTGAAGTGGGAATATAAATTCTACTTTTATTTCATAGTTATGTAGTACTTTATAGCGACCCTTCTTTTCAGTACATTTTACTTTTTAGTGTTTCACAGACATGGCATTTTTTGACAAATTGAAGATTTGTGGCAACTCTGTGTTGAGCAAGTCTATTTGATGGATAGAATTATTCCCATTTCACTTGCAAGAAAAACAAGGTTCCTTTTATGTAAGCAACTTGCTGCCATCATAAACCATGAGATGTAGTGTAGAGCTTAGGTCATAGCTTACCGCTTTTTAATTTTTTTTTTCTTGAGGGAATTAGTTTTCAGTTTTTTTAAAAAAGCAATGCTAGTAGTTTTTCACCATAGTCTATGAAATAATCTTGAAAGAAAAACAAAAAAAAAAATCAATCACTTTCGAAGTCTTCATTGTAGGAGAATGAGAAATTCTACTTAAGGTGATCATCCAAATAAGGGCACTGAAATTATTTTAATGGAAAATTAAAAATAAGAATTTTATCATTTTCTGCTTAGTTTATTCATCTATCTGTGGAAACATGGTGCCCAGTAAAAAACAAAAAAGGTACTTAGTGTGTGCAGATGTATCATAAAATACAACTGCTATCATCCACAGAAGCCTTGTGCGCCCCTGGCTCCTTGCTGGTTGGTTTGAAGCACGGATAGTTTTATTTGCCTGGTTACTGCCGTGTTAGCCTTTGTTGTTAGACTGTTACCTGTTACATCTTTGTATTTATAACACGATCCCTCACTCCCTGATAATTTGCTTTTTCTAATCTTCTGTACTGTTGGAAACCAAATATTCAAGTTATTTGAATTCCAGAAACTTATTTTATTTCTCCATTTTCACTGTGATTGCTTTTCGAATAGTGAAAGGGAGAGCTTAAATTGTTTGTGTGAATATCAGGGCATGGTGGTTCAGTAACAAATTTATTCAAATTGGATCTTAGTGTACCGACTCTGGGGGATATGTGGTTTGCTGGGTCTTGTTTTTCCTGAGGGACAAAAGTTATGGGACCCGAATGTGAGACAAACTTAACCCTATATCATGTGATGTTCTTATATTTTAATCAGAAGCCTAAAATCCCTGCTGATGGTGCTTCTGTGAGCTTGCTGACTTTGAACTCTGTCACTATATCTGATTGCTCATGTAATATTAAACTCTAGTTGAGCCTTAATTTCAAGAAGTATGACCCAAACTCGGTAAATAAGGATTTCAGGAACTGTGGAACTGTTTAAGGTTTATTGAAAAAGGGATATAATGAACAGCTTCTGGTAGATGTTTTGAATTCAACCATTATATTTCAAAAACTGGCGGAAGCTATTAGTGGTCACTGCACTATATGCCATGTGTTCTAGCTTGTGTCAAGCTGTCTCTGCCTGTGTGCCTGATAGGTATCTCAAGCATGATGCCAGAAATACACTCTTAATTTTACCCCCTTCTAATCTAGTCTCCCCAAATTGTATATCTCAATAAAGTTATTAGCAGCCACCAGTTTCTCAAATCCCAAATTAGAAGCGACTTTCAGTTTTTTTCCTGCCCTTCTTCTCCTGTATGCAACATACAACAACATACAAGCAAATTCTTTTGTTTCAATGCATAAAAAGTAATTCTGAGTCTTTTTCTTTCCAATTTCTTTGTTGGAATACCATCTTATCTTTCTCCTGACCACGAGATCCCACCTTCCCCCACTAACTCTTGCTCTCTAAGTAGTCTAGTGGACACTGTGTGCTTCTAACGATGGCACTTTGCTGTCTGCTTCTAGCAGCACTTGGAGTAAACTCCCAACTTCTTACCATTAGCTTTGGCAACAGGGATCTTGTTAGGAGCCTCCATAAAAAGATTTAGGAATGTTATACAATGGGGAGAAGTGAGTGGCAGTTAGAAAATGTGGGTAGCAGGCGATTACTTTCAGGAAGTTTGATAAGAAAGGGAAGAAGAGAGAGGGCAGGGCCAACGAAGAGGCAAGAAGACTTAGGGAAGTATCTTGAAAGTCATTAGAAAAGAAGCAGTGGGGAATCAGAGCAGAGCATGCTGAGTGGGAGAAATGGTGTTTAACTCCATGCCTACTCCCTGTAAAGGAAAGGACACAATGTCACTGATGCCTGGGTATTTTCTAAGACCCAGACACTACACCCAAATAGCCCAAACCAGTGGCCAACGGTAAGAACTTAGAGCCACCTCTCTTCCCCATCAGACTGGGCTTCCTGACTCCCCACTGTTTCCTTTTTAATGGGCCATGCAGGGATTTGACCTTGAATTTAAAATTAGAACCCCAGTTTAGCTGGAGCGCTTTAAGGTGCTCTCTTAACCCAGATAGCCTCTCTTATCGGCCCCTTCCTCATACAGAGAAGGAAACAGAAAATCTGGAATTTGGGGGAAACTGAGATGAATAATGACACCGAAGAGGCAAGAGGAGGAAGTGGTTAGTCTTAGACTTTGCAGTAGATGCTCGTTGATATGTAACAGATTGCTCCCAAATTTAGCAGCTTAAAGCATTTATTACCTCATACAGTTTCTGAGGATCTGGAAGCTGGGAAGCTGTGGTGGTAGTTCCCTTCATAGGAAGGCAAGCTGTTGGATGACTGATAGCTTGAAGACTTGCTGGAGGTGAAACGCTATGCCCAGGGTGTTGGTGAGATGCTTCTCGACTTACCTACAGGGCTGCCAATGAGCAGGCTTCAGCTAGAGCAAGCGGCCCCAGGGGAAGCCAGAGAACAAAAGCCCGGTACAGATGCTGCAATAACTTTTACACCCAAGGCATGGAGCGACACACAATTACTTCTGTTGTAACTGTTGTTTACACAGATTGTAACGTGGACAGAGACTGCAGAGAATGAGTACAAGGAAAGGAGGAGGCATTGAGGTTCTGGCTGGCGACATCACCTCTTTCAAAGATTATCGTTGCTCTCTCTAAATGGAGTGTGAGAGAGAGAGGAGAGGAATTGGAGAGAACACATTTTCTCCAAGAGATGGGAGGCAGAGGTATTTCCTAACAGTGAGAAGGTTGGGGGAAGTATGGAGGGAAAAGCTGAACCTTGGAATCACCATTCAGGGGACTCAGGAACCCTTTTCTAGTGCAGAATTATCACAGAACTTTGAGAGCTCAGTTGAAATGGAAAGTCAAAACTACGCAGTAGGCCCAGTGTACTGGGCTGTGCAGTTTTTCTCAGATGTAATGAACAAGAAACGAGACATTGGTAGATTGGTGTGATCCAGGTTGGGCTTTGGCTGAAAGGGTGTAGCTCAGGTAGAAGGAAGCAGGATAGCTGTGGAATGAGGTAGGGGAAATGGATGAAGTAATTCGTTATGGAGCTGGGAGGAAGGACTAGAAACCAAAGACAGCTAAGGATGGTGAAGCCTGCCTTTCATTGGATGGTACCAGGTGGGAACATTGACTGAATACAGATTACAGCTTGTAAAGACACCCGCAAAAGAGAATTTCTAGAACTGCTTTAGAAACTGGCAAGAATAATCAGATAGATGTACGTGTTTGAAGGGAGAAGGACTTTATCGAGGGGTGTCTTAGTAACTTTGGCATCGTTGGAGCAAAATACCATGCATCCACAATTTGAAGGAGGAAAGATTTATTTTAGCTCAGTTTCAGAAGGTCTTGTAGAGTCTGTTTATGGGTAGCTGGCAAAGGGGGAAGCACATGGCAGAGGCTGTAGAGCTGGGCATAGAAAGCCAAGTGAGCGAGGAGCAAGTTGATGCCCAGAGACTCAGGGAAGGCCAGAGCTTTCTCAGGAAGAAGCCGTAACAGTATTCTTTCCTTCCTTTCCTTAGTTTGGTCTGCCTATCAGGCCACCATATCTAGGTAGGTGCTCTCCCTCACTTCCTGAACCATAACACTGACAGCTCTGCCCTGGGTGCCCCAAACCTCAACAAGCTGACACAATCCCTCCAGGTTAAGCTCAAGCTTCCTCTCTGTCCAGCCAGGCCCAGTTCCACAGTTATTCTACTACATCCAAATACATGAAGTTTTCAGTGGGTAGACCAGATCCAAACAAGAGGCATCAATTGTAAAGTGTTTTTTGCTGTAAGGTTTCTTAAAAGTCTATATGCACAATTAAAGTATAATTTTTTTCTGGTGAGGGCTTTGCCACATGATTTTTTTTTTTTTTTACTTACCAAGAGATTTTTCTCCTTACATAAGAATCTACCAATGATTTTGTGAAATTATAAATATTTTTAAAGGACATATGATGATGGAATTTGACATGCAAAGGAGTTTTGCACAGTAGTTTAAAAGATGTATAAAGTAAATATGGGCTCTTTCTCAGTGTTTCCAGTTTGGAAAACACTTTAGAAAACTATTGTCTTATACTAAGTTACTAAATACTGCTCAGAGTAGTGGCTCTCAAATGTGATCTCCGGAAACATGCAATATGCATGAAGGAAAATGTCACAAAAACATTGTTTTGTGCAATTATTATGAACCACTTATGATCATAGCAAAAGAAGTCTAGTGTGTGATGAGCAGTAGGAAAGTGGTTAAAAATGGAGATTTAAAGCTCTGTTTGGAGACAGATGCTTGTTATCCTGCTGAGGCATGAGGATCACAAGTTTGAGCCCAATCTGGACAAGTTAGAGAGAATTTGTTTCAAAATTAAACACATACATACACACATACATGTATATGTATGTACATAAATGGACTGGTTATAAAGCTCAGTGAAAAGGCCCTGGGTTCAATCCTCAGTGCTGCAAAATTCCCCAAACCAAATCAACCAACCAACTGAAAAAAAAAAAAAAAGACATTTAGAGTCCCACCAGATTATTTGTTAAAAATTCGGAGATGTTACAATGTATGGTTTCAACCTTTCAGATGCTTCTGGTACTCTTATTTTTGAGAACTAGAATAATGATATTAAAGCAAAATACAGCAGAAGATCTCTCTCTTTTGAGTTTTAGTTTTTACTTTGAAATTACTGACAAAGCCATTTTTAATTGTCATGAATAGCTATGTGAACATATTTTGCTGTTTTAATACTCCCATTACTTACTGGTATGTTTTAAAGAAACCTCTATAGTCAGTTAGAAGTTATCGAGGATATGTTCACTAGAATTTTGTGGTGTGAAGTTTACCAAGGAAAGTAACAATCCTACTCAGCAAAAAATAATTTCCCTTTATAAGGTCTATGTGATAGTTGCAATTAAACTTTGGGGCCTTTCTACTAGGTAACTGATTTTGTCATTCTATTGGACATAAACAACTTAATTATACATGCTTTGCCCACAAAACACAGTTCAAAGACGCTGTAGTCCAAACACTGGTATTAACCACTTGCTGTTTTGATGAGAACAACTATTTTATTATGATGTTTCACATATAATATATATAATCATTATATATAATCATTCAGTATACTATTTTTCTCAAAACCCTGTACAATTTTTAGAACTTAGTTTTTCAAATATCAGTTTTTTAAAATATGGTAATAGTTTGTTCAGCAATAGTGAGCAAGGAGGTCTCTCATAAGATACATTTTCTAGAAATTTCAACCTATGTTTATGTATTTTGAACTATTTCTTTTTGGGCATTTGTCTATGTAATAAGATAATTTGGTTAGGTGACCAGAGTTTAGTTGTTCACCATTGCAGCTTTTCTGAGCATGTTTTATATTCTTGTACTGAAATTTAATAAATGTCTATTAAGCACCCACTGTTTTCTTGAACCGTATTGATTGCTATGGTAGATTAAAATAAATAAAGAGCTATGACCCTGGCTCTCATGGGCTTTGTAATTCAGTGGAAAAATTGGCTATAAAACTAACTATAGTTCAAGTCACTAGATTAAAAAATATTCTTGTTGGTTCTTCTAGCTTCATTTTTCTTCCTATTATCATACTTGCTTCATATTTTATTAGTTGAGACTCTATTTGCTACATATGATAGAAAGCTGATACACGTGTCAGCTTAAGCAAAACAGAGATTTTATCAGAAACATGAGAGAAAGTTCAAAAACAGGGCTGATTTCAAACATACCTGGATTTGGGGATCAAAGGTCTTTAGAAGGTGATTTCTCTTCATCTCTCAGATACGCCTTTGATTGTACAGGTGCAAATGCGTGCAGTGAACCCAGATGTAGCATCCTTTCTGATTCGGGCCTAGAGGGAATGGAGAAAGTTCAGCTCCTAGAAGTCACTGGAAAAAGACGGTCTGTGCTGTTGGCTTTAGTTAGGTAAAACGTGCTGGGCTCCCCCTCTTCAGAAACTACGGGGACTGTGGATGAAAAAGAGAAATGATTCTTAAGAATGGAGCAAAGGACTTCCCGTCAAGATGGCAGGAGCCCCAGAACAGCAATCCCTAAACCAATAAAAAAGTACAAAGGGAATCTCTCCCACCCACACGAGGGTGTGAACCTGAGACAATTTCTGGACAAGCGGCAGAGGGCTCCTCCCTCTATCCCAGAGAGGAGAGGGATGGGGGTCAGAGGTCCACGTTTGTGCAAAGACACGAAGGTGAGCAGACTGCAAATTTCCCAACCCAGTAACCTGAATACAGAGTAACAGCGACCAGGAAGAGCCCTCTCAGCAGGTAGTGAAGGGGACCAGAACCTACTGAAAGGGAGCTGGGACCACTTGAGGGGATCCCTGAGAGCAGCACGCCCCCAAGGGTACCCCACTGGGACTGGCCAGGAGAGGCGGACCCCCACCCCGAGGGGACCGTGAGGGGAGCTCCTGAAGTAGTGCACCCCAACTGGGCCCTCCTGGGATGGCAGGAGTGCAAGGAGAGTGTGTCCAGCCCCTCTGGGACCTGATAGGAATGGGAGAGGAGCATGCAGGGAGGGGAGCATAGCAGGGGGCCCCCAACTGTGCCCCACACTGCCCTGACCAGAGAGGAGCATCAAGAGGGAGAACAGAGGGGGAGTCCTCTGTTCGTCATTCTCACAGGCGCTGTCGTCCTCCCCTCAGGAGAACTGTGGGTGATTCTACCAGGCATCAGCGTCTGAAACCAACTCCACATAAGCTCATAGGCGAGTAACTGTTTTTTTTCCTATTAGTCTTTATTTTTTTCTCCTTTTATTTTATTTTGCTCAGTTAGTTTGCTTCATAGTTTAATGTCATAGGATTGTTCGCTGCTAGATGATCAATTGGTCAATTTGTATTTTGGCTTTTCTTTTGTCTATTGGATTTCATTTTTTATCCTTTTTGTCTATATACTTACTTTTTATTGAATTTGTCAATGTTACACAGTTCTTGCTTTGCCAAACCATGCCTGAGAATCCAAGGAAAGAAATGGCATAATGGACAACCTCATCCGCCCATCATACAATGGGATTTGTTATAGAAAAACCCAGATTCTGCCTCAAGTGGTCACATTCCACTATGAAATATTTCTAACGGAACCAAGATTAAAAAAAATAAAACTAGGAAAAACTGCTAGACTGTCTCATCAGATGGAAAATTTCTCAGTAATCCTGGGAAGCTTCGTCAGGTATCATTTAAGGACTATACACTACTGAGTAGTTTAAGCTGAAGTTATTAAAAACAAGTGCTTCATCAGTGTCTTAGGTCCTGCCTCTCCAAATGAACACTATCAAGACATATAAACACACACTGGTAACAGAGATAGCTGGGATCATCACTGCAACTGCAGAGTGTCTGATACCCTGACAACCTGGGCCCAAGTGTAGAAGGACTGCTTATCCAAGATCATGTAAGGTCCATGAGACTTAAATGGGGATTAAGTGAGGTTTGCTCATGTTGAATGCTTAAGTACAGGTCAGTGGATCCTTTGGCCTGAACAGAAGCCATACTCTTTCCACAGGAGTCTGCTGTATAATGTAGACCTGATTAGAGGAGGCTTTAGCAGCACCTGAAATAGAGAGCCTCTGGCATCTGCTGCCCTTGACATCAAAGGCTATTTGCTTCTACTCTAGCGATTGGCAAATTCATGAGACGTTTTGCAATCCTACTGCATACTCCAAGTTTGCTACTTAACCACATAGTATGCTGACAATGAACTTATTCTAAGACAAAGAAAAAAAGGCCTTAATGTGAAACAGAGCAAAGCACTTTCCAAAAAAAAAAGCTACTAAAAGAAACAAGATTGTTTCCTCCCCCGTCCCTTCCCCACGTGATGGAACCAAATTTGGTTGAATTTAATTTGTAGTTACCTTAGACTATAACTAAAAATTTAAATTCAAAATCACAGCCCTACAAAGATGATCATAACATCAGTTCTTTCAATTCCTATCAAAATGCCAATAATTTTTTTTTTCACAAAACTTGAAAAAGTAATACTGAAATTCATGTGGAACCAAAGAAAACCTAGAATAGGCAAAGTGATTCTGAGTAACCAGACTCAGGCAGGAGTCATTATAATTTCTGACATCAAGTTATACTATAAAGCAATAGTTGTAAAAACTATTTGGTACTTATACATAAACAGACAGGTAGACCAGTGGAACAGAACTGAGGATGCAGAGACAAACTCAAATACCCTCAGTTACCTAGTCTTTAATAAAAGAGCCAAAAGCATACATAGCCTCTTTAACATGCTGGGAAATTAGACACACACACATGCAGAAGAAGGAATATAGACATATCTGTCACCATGCACCAGAATCAAATCAAAGTGGATCAAAGACCTAAATATTAAAAATGAAACCTGAACCTCCTGATATACAAATTAGGCAAGTATCTAAAAGATATAGGTGCAGGCAAGGGCTGTTTTAGTAAGACACCAAAAGCAAAAGAAATAGCCACTGGAATTAACAAATGGGATTATGTCAAATTAAAAAGTTTCTGCACAACAAAGGAAATTATCAACAGTGTCAAAAGAGAACCGACAGACTGGGAAAAATATTCACCACCAACACCTCAGATAGGAGGCTCGTAACTAGAATATACAGGGAACTGAAGAAAAGGAAGCCCATCAAAATCAAAGATCCTATTGAAAAATAGGCAAAAGAAATGAGTAGACAGTTCTCAGATGGAGAAGTTCAAATTGCCAAGGAATACATGAAAAGATGTTTGACATCCTTAGCCATAAGAGAAATACAAATCAAAATATCACTAAGATATCATCTAACTCCAGAGAGAATGGTGTATACCAAGAACACAAACAGCAATTAGTGCTGGCCAGGCTGTGGGAAAAAAGTAACGCTCCGGCACAGCTCATGGGAATGTAAACTGGTACGACCACTTTGGAAAGCAGTATGGAAGTTTCTCTAAAGACTAGAAATAAATATCACCTTTGATCCAGTGATACCTCTTCTGGGAATTTTCCCAAAAGAGTTAAAAACAGCACATAACAGAGATACATGTACACTCATGTTCATAGCAGCGCAACTAACAATAGCTAAAATGTGGAAGACACTAAAGTACCCATCAACAGACCCATGGGTACATAAGTTGTGGTATTTATACACAATGGAATACTATGCATCTACAAAGACAGATGGTTTGGAGGGTCTTGTCTGTAAATGGAGACATCTTGAGGCCATCACTCTTAGTGAAGTGAGTCAGAAGCAGAAGGTGAAATATCAAATGGTTTCTCTGATATGAGAAACCCAGATCACAATTATTTCATAGGATTTGTAATTTTGCCATGATATGTATAAACTCAGGATCAAGGTAAACTTTATGTATTGCACTTGTACGGTCCAGTACAATAGGCGAAACATGAAAAGGATTGAGCAAATTCAATTTCTGGGGCGAGAGTTGAGTGAATGCCAAGTGCCAAATAAGGGAGTGCCTTGGGCGAATGGAACTCGTGTGTGTGTGTGTGTGTGTGTGTGTGTGTGTGTGTGTGTGTCCCAGTGCTTGCATGTGTGCTTGCACGGTCTCCTGGCACTTAAGCTGGGATAGACACATTTTACCTTCTCTATTTGTTCACCATAGTTTTTAGCATTTGAACTTTTCAAGTCTCTTTGTCTTCTCCACAGGCCATCCTACAGGTAGATACCGTTTGAAGTATGGAAAACCCGGAAAGTAGCAATTCAAACATGCATCCAGTCATCTTGATATCTCTAATGACCCTCCATGGTGGTGTAGGGATAAATTTCTATTGGAGATTTACTAAGTTACAAAGCCAAAGTTAGTAGCTATGGGCTGCCTCTACGGGGTCTACCTGTAGAGCTTACTCTTCACTGTTCATGTGAATGTTCTTAGTTAAAATAACCTAATCCCAACACATTTTCTTTAAGTGCATTCCTTGGCAAAGCTCCTCTCTTGCACTCAGACAGAAAGTGCATGCCGAGGTTGCATGATGACTTCACTGGGTGTAAACTGCTGAATGCCAACTGTCCACATTACTAAAGTTGAAGTGTTACATTGGGACTGTCACAGAAGACTTTTTCTTATGTTTTGTAAATCACATCCTACATTAATGACTTCAAAAGACTCCAACTCTGTTTAGCTGCTTGGCTTCAATTCTTCCTCCTTTTCCCTGATATTAATATTAGCTTGAAATAACCTAATTTTCTTGGACTTAACCCAAACAATTTGCAGAGCTTCTGATTTTTTTCCTTACAAATTTGCATGATTAGTAAGACCTACTAGACCTCAAATAGAAATGGCAAATGCAGTGCTCCAGGCAAGCCGGGATAAGCCACACTTCAATCCCTTTATCATCACAGAAAATGAGCCTTATTCCAGGGAAGGACTGAGAAGAGATCGTCAGTGGTGAGGTGAGATAGAAGTGTGCTATGGTATTAGCATTTAAAATTCACAGCATGAATCTGAATATTAGAGGAAAACTTATACATCGACCCTTCTGCTGTTCAACAGAGAGAATCGTTCAATTTGCATGTCATTAAATATTAGAAATTAGATGGGGGTAGCATTTTCCAAATTAAAAAGAATTCTTACCAAATTATCTTTAAAAATTTAGTTTTTAAAGTTTAGTACATTCTCCAAATTTATAGTATGACATATATTCTATTAACAAGGGCTCTAAGAATTGAGGATTAGAAGGATCAACAAAGACTAAAACCAGTTGCGTATGAAGTATACAGCTTTCACGGTAAGACAAATATATGATTTTAATCTCATGAACCTGATGAATTCATGAGGCATTTTTTCTTAATTTGGAAGAACTTTTAAAAAGCTGTGTTACCTATAATATGAAAGTAGAATATTTAGTGGTGAATTCTTTCCCCTCTTTTGAAAAAAACCTAAGGGATGACTTGAGGGATTACAAAAATTTTTCTAAGTACTCTGGTGACAACTACTACTATTTTTGTAATGATAAATTTTGTTTTTATGTTCAGAGGCTGCTACCATGAATAAGCTTATACACTAATAAATTTTATAATTTTATATTCAGACCGGTTTGCTTTCAGGATCTAGATAAGTTTGGAACTTTTAATAATAACATTTCTGTTATCATTCTTATGTGTACCATATTTGGTGGTTTCTTTTATTGGAACATACTTGTTCTGTGTGCCGTAGCATAATTCTTTGTTAATTGGCAGTAACATGTTAATAAATGAATTCCTTCATGTTACCCAATTAAAGCCCAGAAGTCAGTTCTCATTCATCTTAAGATCATTTAGCGGCTGGAGGAATGGCACAGCAGCTAAAGCACTTGCCTAGCCAACAAAAGGCCCTGGGTTCAATTCCCCAGCACCACATAAACTGGGCGCAGTGGTGCATGCCTATAATCCCAGCGCTCGGGAGGCTGAGGCAGAAGGATTGCTGAGGCCAAGGTTAGCCTGGGCTCCAAAGTGAGTTCCGGACCAGCCTGGGCTACAGAGAGGGACCCTGTCACAAAAATATATATATCTTTTAGCATGTGGATATTTTATTAAAATCCTTTGAGATAAAATGAGTTGGTTTTGCTGAACAGCATAAGGACGTCTGCAATAGTAATTTAAAGTGTAGTGGAAATGTAGGCCAGTAACACTACTGGAGGGTGTGGGATATGTTTTTGTGCAGAAGGGGAAATGGTTCAGATGGATTTGTATATTTTAGTACAGTAAAAGAAAGTGAAGACAAAAAATAAGTATCTTTGGCAAAGCCTTCAAAATTATAAGGTCTAGTGCCCTCATTTTGTAAATAGTGAAGCAAATATCGCAGGAGTTTGAAATGCATGCTTCAGTTTATGTAGTTCTTTGGTGTGTGAGTCAAATCAGCAAAATCTCGAGCTTTTTCAAAATTTTTGGGGAAAAGCTGTTAAATCTATGGATTAATATCTTTCGTCAGCTTAAATTTTTTTCTTTTTGTCTTAAGCATTGCTTTTGCCCCATTCTCTTTCTTTTTGTGACTTCTCAATGCGTGCTAGACTGATGTATTATGTCCTGAATTTCTTTTCTATATTTTGACTCATCTCCATGCTTTCTCATAGTTATTTCCTTTGAATTATATCCTAGTGTACTGGTTTTTAATTGATTGCATCTAACAGAGATGCTATGTCTGTTTGGTTATGATTTCAGATAGTGATTAAAATCTGCTAATCTGTTCTGTGTTTTTAGTTTCTAACATTCTACTAAAAATGAAATCTTTTCTCGTACCTCCTTGGAAATACTAAGTAGGTTTACTTTAAAACCTATGTCAAAAATTTAGGATCTAGAACCCCTGTGGATCTTTTTCACTCTGTTGTTTTTGCTGGATTTTGTTCATGCACTATTGTGTTTTTGAATGCCCTGTTATATTTCTCTGTATCTGGGTTATAAAAAAATGTTTGCCGATGTAGTTTGAGATCTAGAATGAGGCTTTGTTAGTTCCGAGAGAACCTACTTTTTCCAAGAGCCTGAAGGCACTAGATATCTAGGGTCTGTTTAATCTACTTTTAGGAGTTAAGATTTCTTTCCTCCTTGAGTTACCCAGAAGACTTTAAGATGAGATTCAGTACTGTGGGAGTTGGTTTACTTAATTTTCCCATTTATGGGTCATGCAGTTTTGGGGGTCCTGCTCCAAGCCCTGACATTTAGCAGGCAGGGTTACTCATTTGACCCTCAGATTGAGACTAGCAACAATAATGCTTTTTTGGCTTTCAGTATTATCCTCTGAAATTTGCCTCAAGTTAAAAGTAGACTTAAAGAAAGAATTACTTTCTCTGGATTTTTAAAGCTTTTGATATCAAGCTCATTTTTCATTCATTATTTTGCTAAGTCTCTGCTACCTTCAAGCAAATGTTTTTTGTGATTGTTCTCAGCAAAAAGATTGATTCAAATTACTTAACTCATTCTTGGAATTAAAAGTCCTCTTTCATACTCTATTTTTAAAGGGACTTATAATTTCTAAATAGTAATAATTACTTCAGAAAAATATTAAATGCTTAAAAGAAAAAAGAAGAAAAAACTCATAAACTCATTCTTTAATTCCTGCCTGTTCTCCACATTTTTGTATTACATTAGTTATACTATACTCTCTCTCTCTCTCTCTCTCTCTCTCTCTCTCTCTCTCTATATATATATATATATATATACACATAAGTATATACATACGTAAGTAAATATACATACCATCTATTTAAACTAAACATACACAAGTATATTTCCACACTGATATTTAGTATTCTCGATTACCATTTTGCTAACTGTATGATATATGCATGGGAAATACTTGGGCTCATACAGCTATCGTCTTGTTATGCAGGTTGTGTTCTGTTCTTTTTTACTCATAAGTAAGGCACTAGTAAACATATTTGTACTCAAATGATTTACTTCCAAAGATTATTAAGATTATTAATTTGGTATTCATTCTTAGAAATTCAATTGCTAAGTGAAAAACATACATTTTAAGGGCTTCTGTAACATAACTGTAAGTTTCTTTCCTGAGATTTGTTGTGTGTTTTATTTCATGTCCAACGTTCATCCCATTCCTTTACTATATTGTTTTGTGCCTAAAATTATCCCTACCATTTCTGTTAAGGTACACATTGCGTTTAGCTTTGCTTAATATCATTAAGAACAATAATGAAGAAGTATTTAATTTTTCATAACTGTGTGACTAAACTTGTTTGCTCATATTAAGAAAAAAATAGATGCTACAAATTCTTGCAGTGACTGTTTACTAATAACTCCCTTGACACCATATTATATACTACATTTATTCATGTCTAATTGACTTTGATTTGAAAGAGGTTCAGAATTTCTAGTTTCTTTTCAAGATAACTGTATTTTAAGATTATTTTGTGTGAAGCTGGGATTGAACACAGGGTCTCATACACGCTAGGCAAGGGCTCTGCCACTGAGTTATGCCCCAGCCGCGCCTTTTGTTTTTATTTTGAGATAGGGTCTTCCTAAGTTGCTCAAGCTGGTCTCAAACTTGTGAACCTCCTCTCTCAGCATCTTGGGTCGCTGAGGCTGCAAGCTTGCACCACCATGGCTGGAAACTATCATGATTTTATTTTTTGGCTATTTTTGCCTGACCGTATTGAAGAAGGGACTTAATTGTACAAAAAAGCTTTAGGACAGGAGGAAGGAGATATGTTCAGCCTTCCTTATCTGTGATTATAGAAAAATTGTTTTTTTCTTCCCAATTCTGAACTTCTTCCCTTGAACAATAGAGAACTAACCTCTCTTGTACTTGTCTGGTGCTGGGTAGCCCTGAAAAAAAATAGCCAATGCTCCTTTTCTGGCCATGTTTGAGAAGAAAAAATTGTCAATGTCTTAAAATAATAATAAAACACTCATAGTTTTTCCTTTATAATAATATGAAAAAAATTAAAGTATCTTAAAGTTGTGAAAATACCTTAAATTCTTAGGATGACAGGAAGTATTTAATAAAAAATTAAGACTAGCAAGAAATAAACTATTTTAGAATGCACTATTGGGGAAAACACAGATTCAGGCATATTAATTATCGAAGTAAAGAATGGTAAGTTATTGTGTGGAATTTAATAGCAGTGTCTGGAAGTCACAACATTTTTGTTTGATGTACTGGGCCTAATTTATATGTAAATATAGGCTCTGTAGTGTTACCTAGACATTTTCATACTACATTACTGGCTTATTCTAGAAAACCGATGTGTATCTCTGTTTGAACATTGTGCTTGAAAAGAACTCTGTAAAACATTTTTGCATATCTAAATTCTGAAATATACAAAGAAAGGCACTATGATTTTGGTTGAAAGTGGTTTTAAAATATTATGCAATTATAATTAATTTTCAGTAAGGTTACTTTTGTGCCAGTTTAGGGGTTTTATAGAATTGGCAGCTTGAATGAGGACATGAGAGAGTTTGAGAGAGTTTCATCACGACCTGGAACTTGGACAACCTCTGACCATTGGCAGGAAATGCTACCATAAACTACAGCCTCTTGGCACACTGAGGATTTTGAGCTGAGGGAAACTGAGAAAACTGCAGAAACAGAAAAATTCTCTGTGACCTGCTCTCTCAAAGCCTCTCATAGGATAGGTGACCTGCTTCATACCGGAGGAAAGGGATGTCACACAGAGGTCAACGAGAATATCAACAAGCAAGTCATGCCGAGTGCCTCACAATTAATTACAATTCATTCATATGCTCTTTATCAAATCATATTGTTACATAACTGTCCATTTTCCTTCAAATATGAATATGAAACAACCGCAATCCATAAATCCCTTAAACATAAAACTGCAAACCAGAAAACCCTTAGAAAACAATGTGGGGAAAAATTCCTTGACATTGGTTTAGACAATATTTTTTTGGACTTCATACCAAAAAACAGACAACAAAAACAAGAATAAATAACTGGAACTGCATCAGATTGAAAAGCAAGAAAGTAAACAGTAAAATGAAAAGGTGTTGTATGAATAAGAAAAAAATGTGTGTGAGCCATAGGTGTGACAAGGGGGACATATTCAACATTTGCGAAAACTCTTTCAGTCCCATGCCAGAAAAAATCCAACTTTAAAAAATGATCAGAGGATCTCAACAGACATTTCTCCAAATCAGACATAAAGAAGACCAACAGGTGTAGGCAAAGTGCTCGGCGATACCAATCATCAGGAAAATGCCAGTCCAAACCACCCGGAGCTGTCCCTTCACATGTGTAATGGATGGGATTAAAAAAAAAAACCCTACAAAATCTAAAAAATATTGATGAGAATTATTGAGAAAAAGGAATCCTAGCATAAAGTTGGTAGGAATGCAATTTGGTATATCCATTATAGAAAACAGTGTGGAGATTCTTAAATTAAAAAGATAATTGCCATATGCCTATAACTTGTAAATTTTCTTTTTTGTTTATACTCAAAAGAGAAGAAATCACCATTCTTAAATATCTCCAGATGTCCAGGTTTAATGCAACATTATTCACAATAACCAAATATGGAGGCAGCATAAATGTCCACAGACAGAGCACACAGGCACACACACACACACACACACTCCTCTCCACATTCAACTATTATTCAGCCTTAGAAAAAGATTTTGCTATTTGTCACAACGTACATGAGTGCTGAGGACATTATGCTAAGTGAAAGAAACCAAACACATGAAACAAATTGCGTGATCTCACTCTTATGTTCTTTTTAAGATCAAACATGCAGAGACAGATAAGGCAGCAGTTGTTACCACAGGCACGGCGGGTGGAGGGAGCAGATGCAGAATACCTCAGATATGTCAGAGGAACACACTTAGAGACCTCGTGTACAAAAGGAGGATTGAAATTGTGAAACTATTGTCATTAGAGACTTCCATTAAATAAATAGATTTTAGTAGCTCTCATCGCAAAAAGTAATTATGAGAGATGATAGATGTTCATATATTATCAACCTCAAATATACACAATTAAATTTTTAAAAAAGACTAAGGATAATAATATTCAATTTTCCACAGGTCTTTAAGTCTTCCTTTCTGAAGGCTTCCACGGCACGTGGTTACATAAATTTGTTATGCTTTTCTTTTGTTGATCTATCATTTGGTATATGGCTGCCAACCATGAACGTTGGGGCAAGTGAGGAAAATTTCACTCTTTGTCACTTAGACCTACATATGTGACACACAGTTTTGGATTCAAACTCTAAAGCGTCTTGGGTGTACTGAAGACAGTCAGCTGAAAGTCTGACCAGGTTATGACAGGAAAAAGGAAGTGGAGTCGTCTGACTTACTACTAGCCCTTGTGTGCTCTAAGAGAGAAAGGTACAGCTCAGTCCACAGAATGAGAACTATTTGCTTAGTTTTCTGTTTCTAAATAGTTTTCCATGTGTGATAAACTTGCTGGCTTGCTGCTATTCTAATGCTTTTTTTTTATTACTCTCAAATTGAGTTACCAATTCATTCCCCTCCCACCTGCAATAGCATTTACTTTGCACAGTTTAGAAAGAATCACTACAAAAGGGATTTTTAGAGTAATTGACATATGTCATTCAACTTGTCATGGTTTTGAAAATGTCCAGAACGAAGATCTTTTTGTTTGGGCTACATAGGTCTGCAATTGTAATCTTCAAGAATGTGACTCTATGCTAATTGGCCATTCATTTTTATATTTTTAAGAAATGGAACATACTATTAACCACACATCTTCATCACAGAAACCATATCATGAACAAGGGCACCAGCACATGTCAAAAGAGGCCACATGCAAAGTTAAAATTGAAGTTGTCTTTATATAGTCAGAAAATGACACCTGTGCCCTACATGTCACTCAAATATAAAAGAGCAAGTTTTAGAAGTTAGGATGCTAAAGAGAGGTATTTAGAACTATTTTTCCCATAATGTTTACATTGAACTTGAGTGTTTTGTGAAAAAACCATGCATACATACATACATACATACATACATACATATATACATACCATGACAAAATTACAGATCCTTCCCCTCTCCCTTTCCCACCCTCTACACCCACCCACTCCCCACTAGTTCCCTTTATTTCCCCATTTTGACTGTGATTTGGATTTTTCTGTTTGACTGGAAATACACGAACTCAGAGGGACATCATGGCTCTGAATGGCTGTGTCATACGTAAAGCCTTCCATATGACTTCTGAGGACCTCTCCTTACACAAGCTGTTGAGCTGAAGGCAGACAGCATTGGAATGTAGATTTAATCTTACAGTCTGTGATTTCAGGGGTGATGGAGGTGGTGATTGCCCTAGGATTTTGTTTGCTAAATGAGAGCTAACCAAGAGAGTATGGGGTGTCATGTCCCCACATGACACTTTCTAGGAAAATCGGAATTTTCTTGGAAAATTGGAGGTTGCAAATTGCCAGTGAAAGTCTCATCTCTGATAAATATTAACATAGGGGTGCAGCAGTATAAGAAATCCAAATGTAGGAGGTAGATAACTGAGGGATAGTAGTGTCCCAAGGATTATTTAGTTTTACAATAGTTTTACCAAGGAGTTTGTTGGATTATCCAACGGTTTATTAGCGACACTGGGGGAAGTTAGGGTAAAAACGGGGGGAATGCAAAGCTAATGTTACTATAATCTAATAGAGAAGAAAAGAAAATTAAGTGAAAGCATCATTTTGACCAAAGCTCACTTTTGAGACTGTGCGCCCCCTGCAGGACAGGACAGGCATATGCCCCTTTTCAAGCTGAGGTTGTGATTGCTATACTCAAGCAACTGTTTGGACTATGATTTTTCTCTTCAGCCTACATCACTAATGACTAATTATTTTCAAATGCCTTTATGGGAAAAGGTGGTGTGATTTTATTGATTTGGTTGCCTGTGACAAGCTTTAATTTGAAAAACCCAACAAATAAATGAGTCTTCAAAGTCCCAAATTAATGAAAATACATTTTTAATATTTAATAGTGGACAAGTAAATACATACTTGTCTAATGAGTGTCTGGCTTTTCTAAGAAATTTCCTCTCTTGTTTAAAGGTAAATAACAATAAATTCTATTTGTGTTTAGGGGAAAGTGGCTGGTGAGAATTTTTTAGCTTTGACATAGTTTGTGATGAGCAAAAGATCAGAACATTTAAAAATTAATATCTCATTCTATCCCTGAAACAAATGAACAAAATATCCTTAAGATAATGGGAAGACAAACATCTCCGTAGGTTTCATTTCTTTCACAATAATTGGCAGCAAGAGGACTGAGTTTTTTTTTTTTAAATTTGACCGAATTCACTATTCACATGAAAACCTCAGTTTCCCGTTCCTTATATCTTTCCTTTCATCTGTGAATAGTAATGTCGGCTTCACATGCTTAGCTCTGAGGAAGAAAAACAAGTATGAAGAAGCTAATACACAGGCCTTATTGTTCGTGATGGGTTAGAAAAGACAAAAAGGTTCATCATTCAACATAGACCTTATTCATTTAAAAACCACTTTCAATCTGTGTGGTATGCTTTTTCCCTAATGTTTATTGTTTGCAGCGCGCTGGATTACTCATAACGCAAAGCTAAGTTTCTCCGTTAGCCTCTCAGAGACCGTGTGTTGCGCCCACTGAGAACAGAATTCTTATCTTGGATGCTGCAGAACAAAGTCGTGCCCCAGTAGCCAGCATGTCATAGGATGCTAAGTTAGGTATTGTTTTAGAGTTTTCCAGGCACACAATGCTATTTCTAAAGTTGTACTCTGCAAAGACTGTCTGAGGCTCTGAAACTAGGGTACTCTGCGAAACTAGGGTGTTTCAAGAGATGAACCTGGCATGCATGTTCATGATGCTAAATAAAAAACTGAAGTTAAATATCAATGCCTAAGGTTGCCCGGTGTCAGGGCGGCACTGAGTGTTAAATATTGCTTCGGGAAAAATGTATTTACACACATACTGACAGTTCATTTCCAGGTGGGAGCCTCATGTCTGCTCCATACACGGCAACTTCAATCTTCCCACTGTGAAATTTTAGACAGCTTGTCTGCAGAGGCTCAGCCAGACCTATTAATATTTATACATTCCATTCACACTCCAGTCAGAGCATATAAGTTGCAGATCTTTCTGATTTGGAAGCTATTAAGATTCATGACCCCTTTAGCTATTTACTTCTTGTGGTCCGGGAGCCTTTGCAATCAGCTTATAGTTAAGAAGAAAGCACAAATCATTACTCTTCAAATATTGTCCTGTATTGTGACCATTTGTAGTCCATCAAAAGGGTGTTAAGAACTTTAATGCATTCATTTATCTCAAGACACAGCTTATCAGATGAAGCATTCTTCTCTTGGAAAAGGGCAGAATAGGAGTGTTATTTACACCAAAAATTGCTTTTTTAATTCTAAATTAGTAGCTCCAACTGAAGCTTCATATGCTATTAAGAAGTAATATCCAATCAATATTTTCTTCTTTACAGCAGGCATTGATTGAACAAACGATGGGGGTGATGTACCCAGTAGGATGGAACAAAATGACAATGGAATGTTCAGATAGAGCCTCTGTAGATCAGGCTTGTCTCGAAGAAATCCTATTCTCTGAGTGTATTAAGTCTTACGTGTCTCTGGTTTCCAAAGATTTGTGAAATTGAAGATAGTCTTACGTTTAATTAATTTGTGGGCTTATTTGATATGTTTTATTCGAGTCTTCAGGACATTTGATTCTATTCTATCAAACCAGTTTTATTCTACTGAAAGAAAGAATGAGAACAATAAAAGAAAATATGTGAAAGAAAAGGAGAGGGAACTAATATTTGCAATTATTATTTTATCTCCTTCAATTGTCATATAAAACATATCATATATTTGGAGTCAAAGACCAAAATATTTGCATGCACACACTTTTGATATATTTATTCAATATGTATATATTTCAGAACATTATTTAATGTAAAATAAATTGCTTAATTGATATTATTTTTGTTTGCTCTGAAAAGGAGTCGTATTAAAGTACGTACATTTTCTTAGATCAGTGTTACTTTAGTATACATGAAAACAGTATTTTGAGACTCTAGTTTCCTGGAACTGTCATCCCTCTCAGGGTTTGGGTTTGTGAGGAACTCTAGCTCCCCAGAGACTAAGTTCATTTTTCTTTAGAAGGAACTAGGGAAAAAATCAGTTCTCTGACAGTGGGCACCAGTCCTCAGTGTTGGCCATCTCAACCATCAAAAAACAACACAGTAGTGACTCATACTTAAACCCATTTAGTGTTTGGCAAATTTTGTGACAATGAAGCAAGTAATTTGAGGGGGAAACATCCAAGGTGGGGGTAGGGTGGGGACAATTTCTGTTCAAAAAAAAAAAAAGAAAGAAAGAAATCTAGGAGGCTGATGCTGGAGCACTGTAAGTCTGAGCCCAGCTTGGGCAACTTAGAGACTAAGCGAGACCCCGTCTCAAAATAAAAATAAAAAGTGGACTGAGGCTGTAGCTCATTGCAAAGGCATTGGGCTCTATTCCCAGTACCACAAAACAAAACACACAAACAACCCCCCCCTTCCACCTAAACAAATAAACAACCCCCCCAAAAAAAAAACCATGAAAAGAAACATAAAAACCATCCCATAGCCCAATCAAAAAAGGCATTGAAATGCTATTTCCTGGGGAGAAAAAAACCTCACATTTTTGATCCTTCGCTGCTTTTTGTGATTACCATCTCTTTTGTCCCTCTGCTTTTCTGAAGAGAAGTGAAGTAACTTCTTCCAGCCCTAATTTTATTCTCCATTTATGTTCTTTCTCTGGCATCATCTGGCTTCTTGAAAAATAGATGTTTGATGAGGACAGAGTTTATTCTTGAAAACCACTCTTTCTCCTTTGGGGATTAGATTTAAAGATAAGACAATTCTGTTTCACTCGAGTTCCGGCAGTCAGAGCCTTTGAGGTCACTTCAAGATGACTCAGACTGTGTTGTGAAAAAGAACAACAGCTAGGTTGCGTGTACTGCTTGGTACAAACTTAATTTGGCTATGCTTAAAGCTTTCTGTCAGCATCCTGTTCTCAGGAGGTAAAGGCGATGGGTGTTTAATCTCTGCTTAGTTCTTAAAGTGTGTGCCCCAAGAGAATTTCACGCAATAGTCGAAAAAGCTTGTTCATGCATATTTTCATCAGAAGAAGGTTAAGTGAGATTTTGAAATATCTGACATCATTCTTTAATCTACTTCAGCTATTCTTTCAGTATGGGGTCATTTGTACGTTGTTAGGAATGTTCTGAGGTAAAAGCATTCCAGTCAAAAAATTAAAAGAGAAATGTGACATCCTATGTACACTTTAAGAAGCTGATGGTAATTTACTAACACTGAAACAAAAACATACCTAACATGACCTTATTAGGATACTAACCATTATTATATTGGTAATTGTTACCACCCAGTTACTATCAAACAAAACCAAGAGTTGAATTCCTGTCTTTCTGAGACCAGAGCCAAAAGTTTTGCTACCGACCATGTTGTAACGTTTCTCTGACTCTCTTCCTGCACCAAACGCCCCTCGGGGCTGGCAAGTTTCCTCTTTTCACTGACTTTCCCACTGCACAACTGCCCAACTCTTCTGATGTGTAGCTCTCCATTCATGCGATGGTCGCTCTTACTGGGCTGTCGCCATTTAGAACAGTACCAGTGCTTTATGCACTATTCTATTTTACGTCATTAGTTCATAGTTTTTATGAGTTTGGAACATGGTCATCACTGTATAAATGTTTAATGAATGATTACAGTAATACATAATCTCTATTCTCTTGCCTTAAGCTTTAATGTACACTTTGGAGTAAGCCATTTTAGAAATAGAAGCAAGAGCTTAATAATTTTGATGCTTCATGCAGAGTAGACGTGTTAAAGGAGACTGTCTTTCAAAAAAGACTCTAAGACTTTTCTTCAAGCATTTTGAAAAAAAGAGAAAGAAACATGACTGATTGGAACAGTGAAATAAATTTGTGGCTTTGTGAGATAACTACTACTAGAAGATTGTAATTTGGGAATGAAAATATTTTTGATGTCCAGGCTGTTGCTGTGCCAGTTACGGTAGGATCAGATCAACAGCTTTGGGGAAAATTCTTTCTAAGAAAATAGACATATTTCTTCTAGCATAAGTGCCTTGGATTTTATAAATTAACAGCCTTGCTAGACTCATATTTAATTAATTCAACCTCTATATTTCATATTCAGACTCTACATTTCATTAATTAAAACAAAAACAAATTCCTTGAGTACCTAAATTTCTACTCCTATCTCATAGTAAGGAGGAGGTAAGTAAACTGCAGCACAGACAAATTTTAAATCTATTAAAAACAGAACAAAATACAAGACAAATCCCTTTCTTCCTTGTAGATTCAATGAGGCAAATCTGACATCGTTGCATTTACTGACCAGTTTCTTCTTCCCGAAAATTCTACACAGAAAAAATTTCAATTATATAAATTATGAACATAAATGTGTGAAGGAATTACATTCTGTTGACATTTAAGAATAGAAGAACTTTAGAAAATTTAGCATTACCAATAAAAAGAAGATTGAGGAGACATTGTAAAATTCAAATGTTTAGGGTTAACTTTTTGCCTTTTCTTTTGATCAGTTTCCTACTATCCACAATAACAATTCCTTTTTTTTCTCATAGACATAACTATTTTATCTCTCAGCTCCAGAAATTCTGAGAGGTGATTCTTTGTAGAGTTATTCAATACTAGATTTTAAAAAATCTGTGTGGTAGGAACTAATGTATTTAAATACTCACTTTCCCTTTTTTGTATAATAGAACAACTAGGTTTTAGATGCTCTTCTGGCTCAGAGAACATAGACTTGGGAGCCTTCCTGAAACTACCATTGGGCCAGGCGTGGTCATGCGACTAAGCATTGGCCCATGAAATATAAGGAAGAGGAGCATATGGGCTTTGAAAGTTCATTCTTAAAGGGAGGAGTGTGTGTCTTATTTCTACTCCTTTCCTTGCCCTGAAAATCAAAAAGTGAATTGAGATAAACAACATGGAACCACGTGGATGAGGGCCAAAGCCGTGGGGAATGTCTTATCATCTGTCCACTGTCATGACTGGAAAGACATAGACTTCCATGTAATTTAAAATGCCGCCATTTTGACCTATGAAACATATCGCCAAATCTGTATTCCCTTAACACAAATACAGAGAACATGGTAGATTATTTTTAGTTTGGACAGTGACTGAAATAAAAAAATGACAAAACAGAAAATTCTCTTGCTCATATAGCATATATGCTATGGAGGTACAACATACAGTAATGGTTTGGCTACCTGCTGATGGACAAAAGCAAAAAGCTCTATGAACCAGTTTTATTTTATTATGTCTAAGCAAAGAAAATATTAGATACTCATATTTCACAATCGTTTCATTCAGGTAAGTCTGTATTTCGAGCCAGGGGAATTACTGACAGACAGTCTCATTGAGACCGCTACAGGCAACTATCTAATTTGACTTGCTTTTGAGAGAAGGACATTTGCTGATAATGGGGAGTGCTACTTTCTTAGGAAGAGGGTTTTAGAAGGAATATATCTGACCCATTAAGGATTTGAAAAGATTTTAAGCCAACCTCAAGTTGGAGTAAATATCATACTTTATTATTCATTTTAAATGTGGGATATATTAAAAGATTTAGAGAAAGAGAACTATATGAGGACATGAGTGGCTAAGATGGGCAACTGGCTGCCACGGGAGGGAGAGGGAGCTGGAGAGATGACAAAGTCATGACACAGGTCATCAGAGAGGTCAAGTAAATGAAAGCCAATTCAGCACTAGATGGTCCAAATTTTGGATCTTCTGGAGAAATTTTGTTATGTTTACTATGTTAGTTAAGTGATATCGTAAAAAGAAGTGGCAACTATGTAGGCTTTGGGACACTTAGCAATAGCAGATCTTTTTATTTTTATTTTTTTGTGTGTGTATACCTTTCCCAAAGTAGTAATTCAGTTCTTCTTCAGTATGTATAATGCTTTAAAAACTAAAGTAATAGAAACAACACATACTCACTTTTGGAAAACCACACACACACATACTTATTGCCTTGCAGCAGAAAGTATTTCTTGATATTTATTGACAAGTGCTGAGCAAGCGACCCTGTGCTACGCATTTCTCACACAGTGCCTCGTGCAATTCCCACCGCGAGGTGTTAAGTGAGTGCTTTATTACCTATCATTTGTAGAAGTAGAGACCGTGACCATTTTTGAGTACCCTCTATTTGTAAAGTGATTAGAACATTATTTATTTATTCTAATAATTAAAATTTTAATTAGAACTTCTTTTGTACATATTGAAGGTGCCCAACGTGATGCACATATGCACAGTGAAGTAGCTACGGCACCTAAGCCAATTGCTTTAGCCCTCCTCTCACAGTCGTCGTTCCTGTGTTGTTAAAATCCTTTGTATAAATGTATTGGTTGGGGTTCCTGGGCAGAATTAATAGAAATTATATAAAAATAAAAAGGGAAATTTATTTGGAAAGCTTATATGTCTGAGGAGTGAGACAGTCTGACGTGGCAACACACAGCGAGAAGGCTGGAGGGTCAGGCGCAGCTCAGAGGTGTGACAGAAGAGTGCCACTCTGAGACAGGCTGGGGCATATCCGTGCCATGGTGTCTGTCCCGAGGCAACGGTGAAGGCTGAGAGTTGAGCTAATGTGCGGTGGAGATTGGTGTGATGACATGGAGACTCATTGACTGGAGGCAGGGGCAAACCTGCCGCTCTCTTAGGAGGAAGAAGCTGCCATACGCTTCCTTCTTCCTTTCTTTTAATTTACTTAAAACTCGTTAGGCCACCCACACCCAGGGTGGTTGCGCTTCTCTCATTTGCTAGCCCACATGTCAATCATATACAACTGACGGCTGTATCCTGGGCATTTCCTCAATCATCAGATTGACATAATTCCTCCACTGGTCAGAGTAATGTACAATATTTTAAAATGCTAATCCTCGTGCTCTGGATATATTTATCCTATGCAATTGCAGCTTTGTAGAGTTTGACTCATACGTCATTTCCTGTCCCCTCCCCCCTTCTTCTGGTAATTGCCTTTCTACTCTGTTCGTGTGCATTTAAAGTTTAAGATTCTCTGTGTAAAAAATGTTTCCCGTGTCTCACGTATTTTGTTGAACTTAATGTGTTTTCCCGATTCATCTGCCTTGCCACAATTGGCAGAATCTTCTTTTTAAAAGCAGAATAATATTACAGTATATATAACAGGACGTACATATATGTGTGTGTGCACATCTGTGTGTGTGTCACTATTTATCCAGTCATCCACTGATAGAGATTTAGGTTGTTTCTCTGTGTGTTGGCTTAAATATAAGACTTGCAACTATAATACTCCTAAAAGAAATCACAGGGGAAAAGCTTCTTGACATTGGCTTGGTAATGAATGTTTTGGACTTGACAACAAAAACACAGGCAACAGAAGCAAAAATAAACAAGTGAGACTAGCGCATGCTAAAAAATAACTTGTGTCTGGTGAGGAACCATGGGACAACGCAGAAGGGCAGCCCACATTTCAGGAGTAATGTACGTGAACCACACACGTAGTAAGAGGTTAAGGTCTAAAATATATAAAGAATTAAGGTTGGAGAAATGGCACAGTGGTTAAACCGCTTGCCTTGCTCTGCCCCTGAGTTCAATTCCCCAGCACCACATAAAGTCGGGCGTGGTGGCACACACCTGTAATCCTAGCACTCAGGAGGCTGAGGCAGGCGGATTGCCTGGAGTCCAAGGCCAGCCTGGGCTCCATAGTGAGTGAGTTCAACACCGGCTTGGGCTACACTGCAAGAGCTTCTCTCAAAAGGAAGATCTAAAGAGTGAGACAAAGAATTCACACATCTCAATAAAAAGAATTTGAGGAATTTGATTAAAACTCAAGCAGAGGACCTGTCCATTTTTTCCTGCGAACATCAGTGCCTCCTATACTGATTTATAGTTTCTTTTATTTTTGAACTAGCCAAATAGGTAGTTGATTTTGAGAACAAAGATGAGGAGAGGAGCTCCAGCTGTCTGGTAGGGGTGGTCCTGAGATGGGCTTCTCCTCCTCTGTATTTTCAATGGACTTGCACTATTGTGAATGTCTGGCTTTCTTTCTTTCTTTCTTTCTTTCTTTCTTTCTTTCTTTCTTTCCTTGTTGCTGTTGTTGTTTTTGCTGTTGTTGCACTGTGGATGGAAGTCAGGGCTTGGTGCATTCTGACAGTTCCTCTATCACTGACTTGGTATTGCTGTACTTTTCATTTAATTTTATATTTATAAGCACAGAGAGCATATTTCAAAAATCACATTACACAAACATTTGATTCATGAAATATGTTACTAAAAAAATTAAGCAAAGAGCCTTGCAGGCTTGTTGTGCAGTGCCCTTTCCGCTTTCCGTTTTGAGACAGGGTCTAGGTTACCCACACCGACTTTGAACTTGTAGTCTTTCTGCCTCAGCTTCTGGAGTATCTAGAGTTGTAGGCGTGCACCACCATTCCTGCCTCATTTTAAAAAATCACGTTTTATTACATATGTGCATTAAGTAATGGAGATAACAAGCGTATCTCCTCTCAATATTTTCATAATACTTACATCATTAAAATTTTTTTTTTGAGGGAGGAGGGTTCCATTTTGGTTTTAGTTAACCATTGGGACAAATGTCTCAAGTTTTAGTGTGAATTTTCCAGATCATTCTAGGTATTTCTTTAACAAGTTCATTTAGTCTCTGGTAATATTGGGAATGATATGGAAAGGCTACAAGAGTGAAAGAAGAAAGAGTCACTGCCTATCTTGGCATTTTGGTGAATGTATTCTTGGGCATTAGGGTTTTTTTTTTGAATCTACATTAAAGGCTTCAAAATAAGACTTACCATGGTGTTTTGCTCTGAACTGAATTTGGCAAAGCCAGATATTGTTAGAATCAACACTATCCCTACTTATGGCCTTCATCTCTGATCTGAAAAGTTCTAAAGAATTCTACTGATAGCACATCACAGAGCAGACATTGTCAACAATGTTGTCACCTGCCATATAGCCCTGAGACTTGTGCAAGTTCCTTTATGCTGGTAGTTTACATCCTGAAGAACAAGTTCATCCCACCCTCCTCATGTGGACTATAGTTAAATTTAACTGGTAGAGTCTTATCAGGATTTCTGTATAAAGGGCTGCCTTGCCTCCACACCCAGGCTTAATCCCTTTAGAACATTCTGGAGTAGATTTATGCAGAAAGCCAAGGCAGGCTAATGAGGTGGAACTGCAAGGCACACTCAAAAGGAACACAGTGAATTCTTGAGCTAATTGCTACCAGCCTGCCTTATGTAAGATAAGTGGGAAGCTCAGTAGGTGCTCTTCTACCCTAAAAATCCTGTTTGTGCTTCTGAGAAATGTCAAAGCAATACGATTACAATTTTTTTTAAAAGCCTCAGCTATGTGTTACAAAACAGGAGGAAGCATAATAATTAGAGCAATTTTTTCTTTAAAAATAATTTTATTTCAAGGGCCATGTTAATGACTTTCCAGTGACAAATCCAAAAATAACGAAGAGAATTTCAGCACGATTATTTAAACTCTTAGCTTTTTCTCACATGAAAAGATATAGGATACTCTCCATGGAAGGAAGTACCGGACCATTTATGCCCCTATGTGCCAAACACACACCAAGGTGCACCCCGAGGAGTCCCTCTTGTGTAATTATCTCCTTTTTGGTGTGAGTAAAATCTATGAGTTTCATTGCACCAGTAGAATATGGCAAAGGTGATAAATGTCACTCTTGAGATTATCTTTTTCTGTACAAAAACAGTCTTAAAAGACTGGTGATTCTTCTGCTGTTCTTGAAGAAGTAAGTCCATATGCTAATGAAGAGGGCTGGCCTCGGTGGCCTGTGACTAATAGCTAGTGGGTATCAGGGGCCTTAGCTACACTGAGATAGGAAAATGAATTCTGTCAACAAGCTAAATGGGCTTAGAAGTAGAATCCCATGCAAGCCCTGCATGAATATGTGTCCTGGCTGGAGACTTGATTGTAACTTTGGTTGATCCTAAGTAGAGGGACCTAATAAGCTTTGCCCAGACTGGTGAGGCATGGAAAATACAAGATAATAAGTGAGTGTTTTTAGCTGTTAAACTTGTGGCAATTTGTTATACAGCAAGAAAAACAAATACAACCTACCACAGGTCAATTTTTTTTTTTTTTACTAAAAAAAATCCAATCATACTATCTATAAAAACTTGATAGGGGAGATTTTTATTTAGACCTATCACAATAGGCACAGAGATGCTAGTGGTACGATTTTGCAATAGGATAGAAAAATTCAACTAAAGTCCAAGTACAATATGGACAATTGAGAATTTTTAGCTAACGCATGGAGGGAGGGGTTGATGCCTGGAAAATTGTGAAGAGGCAACATAGGAATGGAGGGATGCTTGTTAAACCAACAGAATAGGGTGCTTGTTGAAGACGGGCCAGGTGTCACCTAGGGGATGGTGGAGGATAAGGTACCTGGTCAGATACTAAGTTTGGGGGTTGTTGCTACAATGAGTTAGCAGGAATTTTGCTAAAACTGCATTTCACAAGGAGTGTACAAATGAGTCGAGAAGGTTCAAGAGCACTACAAAGCCCTACTAAGTAAATTGTCTTTGTCTATCTATAGCACACCAATCTACAACATTCATAACACATTTAATAAATCTATCTTGTTACTTGTCTTGGAAACATTAACTGCCCCAAATACTAACTTTAAAATTCTTCCTTGCACTTGGAGGCTGAGACAAGAGAATTACTGTGAGTTCAAGGCCAGCCTGGGCTACATAATGAGATGAGGACCGCCTGCGCTACAGAGTGAGACACTGTCCCAAAAAATATTTCTCAAGTAAATAGTATGTATTTATGTATTCATAGTCCAAGGCAACTCAGCAGAATTCCAAGGAGTTGTTTAAGTAGTGACCAGCGCCATTAAAGTATTGATGACATGCATAGAGAGACACAGGGTCTGTAAGTGGAAAAGTCTGGGTGGGGCAGCATCTTGTTTGGAAAGGATAGTGTTTAGTAAGGGGTGGCAGGCGGAGCCGGAGTCTGAGACAACTGCATAGGAAAAGGCATGTAAATCCTACGGCGTGGGGGCAATTCTGTACCCCACCTAAGACGTGCCATGTAGAAGGTGTTCACAGAGTTCTAAGGCATGGAGAGCCTTCCTGAAACATAAGATCGTGTTTTTGTCACATAAAAGCCTGTTTCAGAAGAAGCAGTAAGAAGAATCGAAGAATTACTAAATGCTTCATGCGAAAGAGTGGAGAAGTTGAGCTAATATAGCGCGGTACTTAAGATCACTGATTTCAGATGAGCTGGGATTAAAGCATGGAAGAATTTTTAAAAAGTACATTATAACCTAATTTTAAGACAGTTAAAATATCAGCTAAAACATTTTAAGACTTTGGAAATGATTCATACTAATATCATTCATAACACTAATGGGAGTTTTATTATCCATTATGAAATTATTTGACACCATTACCAATCTAAAGGCAGGGAAAGGTTACTTCTGAAATATAATTAACCTGTTTTCACTTGGGAAGAATAGGAAGTTAAAAATAGAGTTATGATTCTCATTTGTATCTTTGAACAGATTCACCTCATGAATGAATGGAAATTTCATAAAACAATGGAGGCTGCCACATTACTAATATTCTAGTAGAGCTGTTTAAATATAGATGGTCTAAAGTTCTCTCTTAATATAGCACATACGAAATGTAGAGTTCTTGTCTATTAAAAAAATCTTTTTTGAGACAGAGCCTCGCTCTGTAGCCTAGACTAGCCTTGAACTCAGGGCAATCCTCCCACTTCAGCCTCTGAAGTGCTGGGATTACAGGCATGTGCCATCACATCCAGCTTTATGTGGTGGGAGTTGAACTCAGGGCCTTGAGCTTGCCAGGCAAGTGCTTTAACTGCCGTGCCATTCCTCCAGCCTCCTTAAAGTTATTATTTTGACTCAACACATTAAGGGCGTAAAGGTTGGCTAAGGAGAGGGATAGCATAAGAGCTTGAGAAATACTGGACACCACAGATGGGGAGGACTGTGTGCTGAGGAGGGCAGGCTGCTTCCTACATCTCTGTAGATCTTGAAATCTGGAGCTGCCTGACATATCTTCAGTTTCTACCTTAAGACTATGAGTTTCTTTTGAATGTCTCAGTGGAATCTCTGGCTTCATCGTAGGGTTTACAACCTTTAGGTGGTCAGGCAAGGCCAGTCAGCATCAGTCCCCTGTCAGCCCTCTGACTGTGGCTTCCGACTTGCTGCTCTCCACCACTGGCCTTCTTCGTGGCCATTTCCAGGCTCTGCTCTAGGTCTTTCCTCTATTATTGCCTCTCGCTGCTGGAATGTCTTTTCTGATCTTTTTTTCTTTTCTGTTCTTTTTTTTTTCCAGAAGTTTTGTCAGAAGTAGGCTCAAATGATCACTCCTATAAGAAACCGACCGCAGCACATTTAAACATCTCATTCTGTCTGTGCTTCCCTTTGTGACAATACTTAACCTGCAAGTAATGAATTGATTGGCTTCTTTCCTTACTAGACTGTGATTGCTGGAGGGCAGAATTACTCAATTTGAACCCCCAAGACTAGGATACCAGATGCTATCCCAAAAGGCTCATATTAATTCT
The DNA here is from genome assembly GCA_004027205.1 of Ctenodactylus gundi. Taxonomy (NCBI): domain Eukaryota; kingdom Metazoa; phylum Chordata; class Mammalia; order Rodentia; family Ctenodactylidae; genus Ctenodactylus; species Ctenodactylus gundi. The sequence goes on from PVKB01004499.1 coordinate 67,165, forward strand.
GATTTTAGGACAACCTAGTACTAACTTAATCTCCATTGTAGCAACGATGAAGCAGAGGTTCATACAGCTTATGCAATTATTTTTTAAAGCTACACAGTTTATAACAGGTGGATTTGGGATGTGAGCACCCAGGCCAGACTTCAGAGCCTGTCCCCTTCACCATGTGTTCTACTGATACTGTGCAGTGTTTGGCCTAGTGGGTTTGCAGTGTGTCGTGGCTGAATGAGTGACTAGGCTTTAAGGCCAGGTATCACTATGTCAGACCTGACTGTGGGCTGGTGTACAGGTTTGGTGAGCAATTACACAAGTTTCAATGAGAATAGAGACAGAGCAAAGAAGATATTTGTTGAGAAATCCATTCATGATTTTAGTCTTTTGTAGTTCATGAAACCCTCTATATAGACGAAGCATTTGGAAGAAATTATTATAATTTTACAAAATTAGTTTTAATGGGTACACTTTTATGAAAACAGGTAGTCATGCAGTAAGAAATCATTAGGTACCTCTGTGTCTCACATTGCTTAAGTCCTGTCAGAGATACCCAAAACAGTAGAGGCAAAGCCTGGGTTTGACTACAGCTTGTTCCAGGGCATAAAATGTTTGATATTCACATAGAAAGAAATGTTGTAATTGTGTACGTGCCTCATACTCACCCAGGTGCAACAACATTATAAACATTATTAGCTATATGAGAAAGCTACAGCTACCATAAACATTTACAATCACTTAAAACTATAAAATTATAGCCTAAGAGCTGCAAAACTGGTCATAAATGTACCATATACTTTGACCGGAGTGAAAATTCTAATGTAATGTCAAATGTACACAAAACACTTAAAATACAATTCCATGTTATAATAAATTTGATTGAAAAATCAATATGCCAGTCTTGATTAACATTAAACAATTAAAATATTTTTCTATGCTTTCTAGCAGTTTAGAATGATAGTGCTGAAATGGTTTGGAAGGGTGAGGTTTTCATACTGCCTGTGTAAGGAAGCTCTGCTAATGCCTTCTTTTTCCCATTCTGAATTTTGCTGTGGCAAGCAGAGGCATTGAAAATAATTCTCCGTCCCTAAATTGACCTCAAAGTGCTGCTAGTAGTTACTGAAATGCTGTGGAGGGTTTTGTGGCAATGCAGCCTTGGCTCATCCTGTTGTAAAGCCTCTGGAAAAGTGTGGGTTAAGACCCGCATTCTCCCCTTTGCCCTCTCCCACTGCTTCTACTTAAGGTGACAGGAACGTTTGCTTTGATTCAGACCCAGTTCAAGTAATCAAACTGTGAGAGCAAAATCGCTTCACCTGGTATTTCACTAACACTAGCACCAATTATGGAATGAAGCTTGGACCACAATCCTTAAATGTTGCTCTCAGACTCTACCATCTTACCACTCTACCTAGAGAACACACAGCATATTACCAAAGCTAAAACTGATTTCTTTCCTTTCATACTTTCTCCCCCTCTATTTTTCCATTCACTTAACAAGTGTCCGTGGAATGTTAGGTGGATGAACAAAAGAAATTAAAAATCATTACCAGGTCATTAAAAAAATAATAAAGCTACATGGTGTGTGTGTTTGAGCTCAGTGCAGACACCAGTGGTGCATTTTACCCCAAAAGAGATTTATTATGAGAAATTAAGTGCTCACAAATTATTGGCAGGGATAGAAGGATGGAGGGTAGGAGCTGCTTTTGGCCTTGTTGACCTGAAATTATAGGCCTTGAGGTTAGAAAACTTACTTCTGCCTTTATGACTTGTACCCTTGAAACTGACGGACTGCCGTGGGTGCTTTTGATGAGTGGATTGTATTGCTCCTTAGTTACATGAAGGGAAAAAAAAAGATTCTGTCCCCCTTTCACCTTCCAAATCTCACAAAGCTCTGTCACATCCAAGATCATAGCTTCAAGAGTCTGGGTATTGTGGTTGTCAACCTTAGAACTCACAGGCAACCTAGAAGAGGTTGGTAATAGGTGATTGATGAGGTGGCCATGTACAATGTTAGCAAAGATCAGGCCACAGAATTGCTCAAATTGCTGTGAGACAGGGACATAGTACTAATGGATGGGTGATGTCAGGTGACAAGTGTGAAGGGAGGTGAAAGGTAGAGAATTCTTATAAAGTAATGGCTTCTGCTCTGAAAGTACTTAGGGAGATTAAACACACTCCTGATTAGCAATTGTAAATCCTGTAGTATAAAGTTAATGGCAATAGATGTTGTTATGGTTTGGATGCAGAAAGACCCCTAAGACCTCATGTATTTGCATACTGTGGATTATATATGTAGATTTCACATGCTGTTCGGAGGTGGGACTACATCAATGAGGCCTGACTCTCACGGGGTGGATCCCTGGGATTGATCTGGAAGGATATATGGTAGCTCTGCCCTTCCTCATTCTTTTTAAAAAATTTTTACTTGTTTTGAGACAAGGTCTTGATCTGCAGTTCAGTGTGGTTCCTGCACTCTCTATGTAGCCAAGACTGACTTGAAATCTAAGCAATCCTCTTGCCTCAGCCTCCAGAGAGTGCGGACTTCTGAGATGACAGGTGTGTGGTGGCTTATGTGGTACTGAGGAATGGAGCGCAAGATCTTGTGTTTGCTAGGCAGGAACTTCATTCACTGAGCTACACCCCCAATCTCTTTTCTCACTCTCTTGATTTCCTGTTTGCCAGGCCATGAACAGCTTCTTTCTGTTCAGGCCTCTACCATGTGTTTCCAGCATTGCTGGCTACTCACGAATGGACTGAAATCTTTCGAAAATGTGAGTCAATTGACACTTTTCCTCCCTTAGGTTGTGGGTGTCAGGTACTACGTCCTAGCAAGGAAGGATATGAATGAAGGCAGATGTTGGGATTGAGAGATATGTTGGTGTTGAGGTGACCTGAAAAGGAACTGAGCACAGACCTGGGCCTAAAGTAAAAACAAAACCTGAAAATTGCCTTAGGTGGAAGGAAAAAGGTGGAAAATTCAGGAACAGGCCATGGCCTAAAGAAGACCATCTCCAATTTTGGCTACTTGAACTTGCACTCATAGATAATGGCTCTTCTCATCAGCATGCCTTTTGCAGCACCTGAAGAGATCTTATTGTTTGTCTTTACATAATTTCAGTCTTTTCTAAACTAATTGCAGATGGATTACGATCTGTTTTTATGTAATGCTATTTGCATATTAGTTATTTGTTAAATTCTATTTAATTACCTATCGCTATGTTACCGATTACCACAATATTTAGCATATTAAAGCAACAAACGGTTCTTATCTCACAGTTACTAAGGGTCATGAATCCAGGAGCAGCTGGATGGTTCTGGCTCTGGGTCTCTCATGGGGCAGCGGTCAAGCTGTTGACCAGGCTGTGGGCCTCTAATGAGCTGGAGGATCCACTTCCAAGCTCATTCATGTGGATGCTGGCAGGATGCTTCCGTTCCACTCCATGTGGGCCCCTTCTGGTGGAGGCCATGACTTGGCAGGTGGCCATGCTGAGCAAGTGATTCAAGCAAGAGAGCCAGAGCAAGCAGCACAACCAAGGTGCAAGCTGCCATGTCTCAAACTAATTTTGGGAGGTATGTGCCATCATACAGACCCGTCCTGGCACAAAGTGGGAAGGGTCCAAGAATCTCAGCTGATACCACCTGGGAGAGTAACCTCTAGAGTCTCCTTACCCTCCAAGCACATCAGCGTTATGTATAAACAGTGTTTCTCCAAGGAAGAATACAAACAGCTCATGCAAGAATTATAGACATGCCATAGGAGATAGAGAGTGTTTGAGATTCGATTCTGGTCCTGTGATTCTGTCCAGGAATTTTAGGATGATAATCAGAGGCCCTCGCTGGTGCCTCATTTTACCATTGGTGGGTTGCTGAGATGTGAATGTACATTTTATAATCCCCAAATATTGTTTCTGACATATCTATCTGCAAGTTAATAATGTTTTGTAACTGAACAAAAGTGGAAATTATAGCAGGTAGGCAAATCTTCAAAGCTTGAAATCAGTTTCAACGGTAGCAGTTGTCTTTTGTTGTTCTGGCAGGTGATATCATGAACACGCCTTTGTTTTGAATGAGGCTTTTTGTTCGGTACAGGCATTTTTGGGGTAAATGTCTGTGTGTGTTAGAGAGGGAGATACATTGTGCTCACCTACAGTGGTATTTGGAAGGAGGGGATAAGCTACAGTGAGAAAGAGCAGAATGAAAGGACCTGGTTATGTTTTTTCTTTTTTCCTAACTAAGGATGGGAATATAAAAGGGCATTCAAGATGATTAATTTGGCACATAGTGGGTAGGGAGAAGAGAATTTATGGAGAGAGAATTCATTTCTTTTGTTTTAGGCCACACAAATCTCAATTACCACTACGACCTCCTCCTCCTTTGATAGGAAGTGTTCAACTTTCATTATTTAGACCTGAGAAGCTGATTGGCCTGGCAACTTACAATTTTATTGCTACAAAGCAAGAGATATCATTGTAGCCAGAATAGACATCTTCTGACTCCAAGTCTAAGGGTCAAGTCTTGCCTTTGGTCAATGTGACTATTCTCTGAGCTGTGTACACAGCTGCATTTAACTCATTACAAGACAAATATAACTTAAGACTTTTAAAAAATCAGTAGAAAATGGCCAGTAGTTAGTTCTACTATTGGTTTATTGATGGTTTGAGCACATTGTACCCTAATATGGAGAGAGTTTCCTCCTGTGATTTAGTTGCAGATGGATTTAAGGAGATTTTTGGAGGAGAGCCTAAGACAGAGACTGAAAGATTACTGAATTATCATTTCCAAAAACGAGGCAAATGTGTGGTCTTGAGATCAAGGAACATCATCTTTGATTTTAAAATACCAGTGCAGCAATTATAACTCCTCAAACTTTAGAACCTGGGCAAGAGAAATGTAAGATTTTAAGTGGAGGAAACTGAGTCATGAGTCCCTAGGCAAATTTGATGATAATGTAATAAGAGACAAACCAAATGCTTTTGATAGGCTTCCATCTGTCAACAGGCATGAAGGAACAGTCACCATAGGAACCACTACGGAAACTAGATGAGCAAGTGGAGAAGCTTTGTGTAGACTGGCACTGACAGACAGCTCTAGCCTGGATCCCTCCCCAACTACACACATACAGACCCAGAGTTCCACACCTGTCGGCCTCACTTGAGAAATAGCACAAACTCACCACAACCCAAAAGGAGCTTCTGATCGTCCAAATGTGCTTCTCTTGCAATTCAGTTCATTCTTTCAGGGGTCTGGGTTCCAAACCTTGAGGATTCTGGCTTTTCTTTTACTCCTACATCCAACTTATCTGTCAGTCTTCTTGGCTCTATCTGTAAAAATGCCCACAGCCCACTTTTCACACCACTGCTGTCGCTGCTTCTCTGGCCTGAGCTGCCATCATCTGCAATGGTCTCCTACCTGACCCCCCCCCCCCCCACTCCCACCTCTTCCTTCACCCACCGTGCCCTGCTCTCTTTCCTTGAAATTATCCTCAATCCAGCAGCCAGAAAAAAAAGTCCTTCCATAATGTAAGCCCTCTTCTGTCCAAGACTCTTTCATGTCTCCCCAAGTCATTCTGATTCCAGGTTTGATGAGTTTATTTTGAAATCAGAAAGTTCTTTTTTACCTCTGTGGGCATCCTTATCCTCATTTATATCAACCATTTTGGAAGAATGACCTGTTGCTCTGAGAAAAGGAAGTATTTCTTTGGAATTTACTCAAGTACAGAAAACAATCCACAGGGTCTTGATGGCTGGACCTCCTTTGACATGAGTGGACATCCTCTGAGGGTGTCATTAGGGTAATTAATGCTTATTAATGCTGTAGCAGGAGACTTACTGCTCTGGACTGGAGATGCCATAACCCAGAATGTAGGCTGCTATGCAGAGATAATAGATACACGTGCACTTTTCACTTGATACTGCCCATTGTGTGAAGAGGGAGGCAGGAGGAGATACAACCTTTCATCTTCCTCTTCCTCCTCTGATCACTCACCATATGTTCTTCTGAGCTGTATAAGCCTTTGTCCGTCTTAATTAGCATACGTTGTCCAATACTAGAAGTCACACATTGATGACTTCACAATCCCACATGTGTTCCTGTGATTTATGAGCCTGATCCCATCATCATATGTGTATCTAGCATCTACAGAATTTGCAATGTTTTTTTTTGAAATTTACTTCTTTTTAGAAATATTTTGTTGCTTGACTTTAAACTTGCAACATGTTCTCTTATTTTGAATTAAAATGACATTTCTTGCTGAAGTATTTGGGAAAGTGCTCTTTATTGGATAATACAAAAGAGGTAACAATTATACTGAATTTGATAACAAATAGACTGTTCGTCATTGTACTCGTGCCATAGCAAATGACTATTATGTAGGTAAACAATATGGCATTTGGAAATAAAAAAAGCCTAATTGGGCATGCTGTAGAATTTAACTGAGTTTTTTGTTTGTTTGTTTGATAGTATACATTGATGTTGTGCTCTTAGACTAAATGCCGCGGGAGATTCTAATAACGTTGTCCTTCCAAGATAATTGCCTCATGTTTCCTGGATTTAGTTTTGAGTAATCTGGGCGTAATCATGACTGATCTTCACTGGTAGTTTCCTTTGGTCCTGGATATCTGCATACTCCCAAGCTTCTTGGGGGAGGCAGAGGAATCTGACAGGTGTATTTTTGTGGAGGGTAAGATCCAATGCCTGGAGAACATCATGCAAGAGCTTTCTTAGAGATATTGTCTTATAATCCCTTACACTTTGTAAGGCTTTGTCTAGCTCAGCCCTAACCAGTTGTGGGATCCTGGGAAAATTACTTCTTCTTATTAGCTTTCATTTTCTTCCTTGTTAAAATGAGTAGGCAGGGTTAATTTTCTCTGTTGTCCTTTGCAGTTGTAAAGCGCCAAGCTATTAGTAAGCTATTTAACCGTAATGACCATCCCTCTTTCTTATTCATCATAATAGCATTAAAGCAATACAGTTGATTTGTATAATACTTTATTCGTTTTTAACATCCCCAGAAACCGCGGCAGAGCTTTCGCTAACCATCTTTCAGTGCCTCCATGGGTAAATCTCCCTTTTCAGGGAGTTGTGTTCAGGAGAGCTTCACAAAGGAAACGATCCCAGGGCGCGTGCTTGTGAGACATTTATAAAGAGAAAGGAAGAAAGAAAGGCGAGAGGAAAAGGCGAACGGTTTTACTCCAGCAAATAATGAAAGTCAGTTTGTTTACATGCTGCTTTACATTCCTAACACTTTCTAAAAGCTTTGTTGCTTAAACTGTAATTTCACAGTCAATTAATCTACCACATATTGTATGCTGTTTTCTGTAGGCTGCTGTTTTAGGCGCCAAAACTCACAAACTGCTATTATTTTTTTTTTTCCTCTTTAGTAGATTTAAATGTGGCTGCTGAGAGTGGGTACTTGATCTGCTGGAGGAAAAAACTTTAAAAATAAAAATCTCAAAGCAGAAAAGCCTTCTTTCAAGATTTGGCTCTAGATGGAATACGGAGTTTTGATCCTGGGCTATCAGAATATGGGATTTGGACTTTAGAGCGCTGCCTTGGCTCTCCTTCATTGATGGTTCTTGTTAAAGTGCTGCATAATACTGAGGAACTTCAGAGAAAATGGCATAAAAGAGTCGTGTGGTTTTCATAGAAATCCGTAAGAAAATAAAAGGGAGCGAATACAAGAGCAGGTGCCGGGGTTCTCACGTGTGAGCTCCAGCTCCGCTAATTGGCGGAGTGACCTTGGGTGAATCCCCTCACCTTGCTGGCTGCCTGTTCCATCTGAAAATTGATCAGGCTGCTTGATTGCTGTGTCGCGTGTTTTTAAAGCACTTGATTGGAGGCTTCTATAAAAATCCTAATTGTTAGTAGGGAAATATCAGAGAGCAGCCACGAGAATCAACACGTTTTCATTTCAGAGTATTTCATAAATATTTCAGAATCCATGCTGCACAGATTAAAAAAAATTGGTAATTAACCAGGTTCCTAAAGGGTTTTCTGCTACAGTGGAGGACTGCACGGGACACCAAGGACGTTGATCCATTGTGTTGGAAACGTTCACGTTTTCTCGAATCATTTTGGTTGGAAAAAATACTTTTGGGCTCATCATCCAGTGTCTTAGTTCATGTCTGAGCCAGACCGTAAACTTGCCAGGATCGGATTCCTGTTTTTGTGCTTTCTGTTCTATACTGTGCCATATACATTTCCCCAGCTCTATGGATTATATGAATAAAAATAAGTGTTGATCCACCACATTTATCCATTTAATATTTAGCAGATTTTAGTGAAACGTTCAATATTTTATTCTCAGATATTTTAGCATTTCGAGTCTTATGTTGGTTTCTCAGAAACAGACTTTATGTTTACAATTTGCTTTTTGGACAGGAATCAGTTCTGAATGCTCCTTCTGGGGCCCATTCTTTAGCCACCGAAGAATCATGGCAGACTCGCCTCAGGGGCCTCTTAAAGTCATTTTCTGTTGCATTAGTCTGTTCCCTTTGGGTGACATCTACTACTTTTCATTTCTATGTATACTTTTCCAATTTCACACAATTTGTAGGCAGCTCTTCTCAGATGAATCTTCCTAAAACACGAACTTCATCATTCCATTTTCTTACTTGAAAACCTGTGATATTCCTAAGATTAAATTTCAGCTTTTCAGCTTGGAATTCAAGGTCTTCCATCAGCAGAGAAATGTATCCTCAAATCTTCTACTCAGAAAGCATGGAAGTAAGCAAAGAGGCACAGGATTGAGCACAAACTTGCGGTTAGATTTCCTCTGTCACTGCTTTGGCTCTGTTTCCTCCTTAGCAAAGATTCTGGGAAAAGCTTTCTACATTTGGTCCTCAGTTTCTGACCTTCAAGTCATTTTTCAAACCTTTCAATCTGTTCTATTGAGGCTATCTTTTTCCTGGCTACAAACAATCTCCATTAAAAAAAAAAAATTCCAGTGGCCACTTCTTTGTCTTTCTAAGTGAACCTCAGCGTATTTGCTTGGCTCTCTTCCTGCTTACCTGAACGTTATTTCTGACCTCCTGTGCTACCTCCTCTGCTAGGCTCCAGAATATTGACAGGTTTCCAAGTTCACTCTACAGTCCTCTTATCTCTCTTCACTTTTAACCTATTTCATTTTACTTAATTCTATGGCTTTAAATATTCTTTCCAGGTAGATGAATGTTTTTCATACCTCTAAATGATCTCACGGGCTCCAGGTTCCTATGGTCAGCTGTTTTCTTTAAATCTCTCCTTACATGCTACAGCTTAGATAACTGGCTGCCTTCCTCAAATGGACTTCCCAGACATGACCCTGGTAGCATGTGCACAACTGCATTTTCAGATTTCCTTGTAGCTATAGGTAGCTATGGGAAATGTCTATGTTCCTGATTTTCCTTTCTTCTTATTTTTGCCTTAACCCTGGACCTGAACATGGAATTTGAATACACATATTCATGGGATGACGATAAGAATGAAGGCCTTTCTGCTTTGGCACTTGAGCAGGAAAAGGAAGAAATCTTGAATAGCTCTGTGAATTCTGAATCCCTTGTATGTAAATAAAATAAATAGAAAGGCCTTATTAACTAAGCCCTTTATAAAGTTTCTACAGCTAGTTCCCATTCATGAGAGTTACAGATATACAACAGGTAGTGCATACTGCAAATGCAATGTAAGCTTCCCCTAAAAAAGGCTTTCTGGAACCTAGACAAGAAGCAGTGCCTGACAGCCATCATAGGTGGTGACAGAAGCAGGAGTTATTTTTTAAAAAAGAGCCCAAGACTGAAGAGTAAAAGCAGGCTCAGAAAGCACATCTGAGTTTTTGGTGTCACTCTTAAACAGTGCCCAGGAAGAAATTGGCACAAGAGACAGCGTTGGAGAGGAGAGAAAGGCTGCTAAGTTCAGGAGTTGTAGTGGAAATACCTCTGAGGATGGAGAGCACCACCCCCATGGAAGAGAGGCCTGGACAGGTGGGAAAGCTTTGCTGAGGGGGACGGGTGTGATCACGACAGCTCAGAAGCCATCAGGTTAAGCCCTCCTTCACTGCCTACTTCCAACACAGAACTCAGAGGAATTTTGGCTCCCCACACAGCCCCATACACATTCAAAGAAACCTACAGCTATGCCTTCAAAATGCAGTCCCTCAGCAATAGAAACATGAAAAGAAGATAAAGCAATAGGACATCCACAGAAATGCTTGATACCCCAGAACTTAATCAAAGGCCTTGAGGTAATGGAACTCATAGGGAAGAAAGTAATGCAAATACATGAGTTGAACAGCTGGTTCAAACAAGATATTCTCAAAGAAATGCGAGCAATGATCAGCGGGCTTAAAGAGGAGCTTACTAAACAAATAGTGGCTCTAATGGATACAAAGCTTACTAAGAATATAGAAGACACACATGAAAAGTTGGTTGAGGTAAATAAGAAAATGCAATATATGAGGGAACATTCTGCATAGAGAAGTGGAAAATTTTAAAAGAAATCTAGCTGAGATTCAGGATATGAAAAATACATTTGAAAGCAGAGAAAGTCGACTCAAACATCATGAGGACAGAATTTCAGAACCTGAAGACAAGACTAAGGAAACAAATGCTATAATTAGGCATGGTTCCTGGAGCAAAATCTTTCAAGCTTTAAAAGATAGCAAGTGTCAAGGTAGGTTGTTATGTCCGGCAAGATTATGCCTGAAAATTGGAGGAGAAGTAAAATTTTTCATGATTAAGAATCCCTAGAGAAATCTGCAGCCACCAGGTCAGCAATCCAGAAAATACTTGAAGGAATCTTTGAGAGAGACAGAGAGACAAGCAGCACCAAAGAACATGGAGGAAAGAAAACATCTAAAGAGAAAGTGTAAGAAAAAAATAGACATCAATCATTTGATTGATATCCACCTAAAACAGTAGCAGTTTTTTCATAAAACCTGTAAAACTTCTGGCTATAATTACTATTTTTATTAGTATATTAATTTTCAAAACAATAATTATATTAAACATGGGGAATTGGTATAAAATCTTAATCTATGGAACTTTTTTGATGTGTATGTTGTGTACAGATATTTACCTGGGGTGCAGAAGGCAGTGGTTTGACTTAGGATATTATTAGTTATAAAAACACTAAGAGTAAATAAGTCATACTTAAGGTTTTTTTCTCTGATGCTTTCACTGAGTGGCAAAGATAAAGGAGCACATAGCCTTAGTCCATTGGCTAAGAACTTGGTTGGCTGTTAGTTCAACCTGTAACTTAAATTTTATGTCTCAGTTTCATGCTGTGTAACTAAATTTGTAATAATGTTCTTCCTCATTTTTTCCTGCTCCTTTTTCGGGGTGGACTCTTAAAAATTCTGAAATAACTAAGTATGATGTTATATCTACTGTTTTATGCATGGTATACTTTTGTGATATAGACTTAAGTTCATTTAATGTAGTGATTCATTTATTCAGTCTTTGATATAAGTATAGCCTAAAAAATCTGATTGATGTAATGATAACTTGAATGTCTTTTGTATAGCAGCACAATTAATAATAGCCAAATCTTGGAAGAAGCCAATATGCCTGAGAACAGACGACTGGATAAAGATGTGGTGTATATACACAATGGAGTATTCCTCTACCACTTGAGTAATTTTCAGGAAAACAGAGGCACCTTGAGATGATTATCTCAGTGAAATGAATTAGACCCAGAAAACTAAATAATAAATGGGTTTTCTGATATAAGAAAAACAAATAATAAAATTATAAGAGACATGGAAGAAAGCAAGAAGATGGATTTTGTGGAGAGAGAGAGAGGGAGGGGTGACAGGGTGGGAAGGAGAAAGGGAGATGATATTTAAAGGAAAACCAAATGGGGGTGAAAGTGGGAGTCGGGGGGAGGGGAAAGTTGTGAGAGGATCAAAAAGGGGGAGATGAAGGGATTATGATTTTGACTCAGTGTATGTGTGCATGAAGTACTGATGTTTAATATAAACATTATGTATCACACATATAAATAAAATGGGGAAAAATTAAAAAATCAATATATCTAATAAGAACTTTTGGTTTCACCCTTTCCTGACCAAATCCTTTTGAAAGCCTTTATAGTAAGAGGAGTTGTGGCCCTCCAAAGACGTCATCAAAAACCTACATGTCATTCTTGCTTTTTACCCTTTCTCTCCTCCCTTTAATGGTTTCACCGTCCCCAGCAAGTGTTGCAGGTGCATCTTTGGATCGTCGTGATGATTGTTTCCAGCCACCAGCTAGTGTTGCAGGTGCAGCATTAGGTTGTTTGCTTCTCTCACTTGCTACCATCTCCCTGGCTCTCGCCTCTGCCTTAGCCTTAGACCCAACGGGTCTCCTTGCTTCTGTCTCTGTACCTATGGCTACAATTTCTTCTTATAGCTATCACAGTGATATTCTGAAAAGATAAATGACACCATTTAACTTGCTTACCAGAAACTCTTGCTAAAATTGAAAATAATTCAGTGACTTTCCATTATAGTTAAAAGAAAGGGCAGGTAAAGGCTAATTTCCTCCACCCCTGCCTGTCCTGATTGCACACACACCGTTGTACGTCGTCTTGTTCCCTGTTCCCTGGCCACTGTGGCCTTCCCTGTGTCCTTGAATGTGAACATGACCTGTGTTTTCCCTTGAGTTGCTTCTGCCTGATGTCTGCAGGTTGACTCCTCGCCATAAGTTAGGTCTCACCATCTCCTCAGGGACATCTCCCCAGCAACACGATGAAAGTTGGGCAGAATCTCAGATCTCTCTTCCTGTTTACCTCCAAATCAAACCGACGTCAAGGCTTCCTCTCTCCAGGAAGTCTTTCTTTGATTATCTTATTCCATAAGATCTTTCCATTTGTCGAAGCCCATAGAACGTGTCTGTCCCATCTTTTCCAGAACACTTTTTCCAGACCTAGACCAGGCATGGTCATGTAGGTCCCAAGTTGTTCTGGTATACATGCCTCACTTTCCTTAGCAGAGCTGAAGCTTTCGGAACTTGATAGGTTGTGAATTTTCTTTAATTACTCTTGAATTCAGAACTGAAAGTGAAGATAATTTTGATATTGGCTGACATTTATCCCTTTCTTAAATATGCACGAACGTTAGTGGGTAAGGTGAAATGCCAATTGATGGTGACCTGTAGGTCTTAAAATTTTTGTTTTTATCTAGGAGAAACATACATTTGTCCTTATTCAAAATGATGCTATGGATCATTTGCAGCGAGACATAAAGTTATCTGGTTGATTCTTCCAGAAGTGATTAGTGATTACGATTTGTGCGGTTCTACTCATAATTCCTTTCTAGTATCCATGGTAACAAAAAATGACACATTTTTGAGAGGCTTAATGGGGGTAATCAAGGGAGGTTTTCCTGGTGAAAAGCAAGCTGGCCCATTTGAGGTTTGAATTTTCACCTCAAGTCTCACCAGGACTCAGTCCTTATCAGGCTAAATTAATCAGACTAGGAAATGAACAATGACTTTGCAAGAGTGTCATATATCTGATTTTTAAAGATTTTTGTAAAAAGTAATCACTTGGTTAAATTTAATCAAGACTCACTAACCTTAACTAAACAGCTCTTCTCAGTTTGTCCGTCTGTCGGGTCCGTTAGTCCAGCAGTTCCCCAAATGCGTGCTGAGCTATACCATTTAGATCAACCTTTACGTTCAATTCAGAAAAGTTCAACCTTTAACAAAAGACCTGATTCTTTAATCATATATGAAAGATCAAAACCCAGAGAAATTTAAATTTAAATTTGGGTTGTTGCGGAGCACAATTTTCCTGATGTAGTTGCTGTATTTTAAGGGGGTATGAAATCTTCCATATGTTTACAAGGAGGATATAATGAGCAATAATCTCAAAACAGACACTGAGGAGACATCAAGCGAATTTAACGCCACTCCTTGGGAAAAGCAAAGCAATGTCTCAATGTAATAACATGAAAATTATGATGGGAATATGTCCATGCTAAAGATTGTAAGTCAATAAAAAATACTCTAAAAGGCTATCATGATTTGACTTCTCATGGGAAGATAGCTTTTTACTTTTTAACATTTCAATGCTCCACTTTTACACTTCTATTTTAATTGAGGTTGTGTGAGAAAAATAATTCCCTGAGGAATGCATCCATTGAGGTGGTGTCACTCTGGTCCGGGGGTTCTGAGTGTCCAGGCAGCATCTTGGCCATCTCAGTAGAAAGGTCACCTGCTGTTAATAGATCTTTGCCAAGCCTGTGCCAGTGCTTACTGCTTAGGTAATGGACTAGCAGACAATATATACATATATGTGTTGGTGATTATAACTTTCCGCTAACAGATGGCTGAAGGATAAACTAAAAACATATGTACCGCATCGTAAACATTTCCTCCTGAGTGATTTGGCAGACTGACAATTATTAGACATGAAAAGTGAGGATGTTCAGAGATTTAGGAAAAATTTAACCCTTGAAAACAGGGACTAGGTGGGAGGTTGCGCATATGCTTAACTCTTAAAATCCAAAAGTGAGAGATGTTATTTTTGAACTTAACTGTAGGAAACTGCAGTTACTTATACCAGTATGGGGCTCAGTATTTTCTGCTTGTTATAAATGCTGGAGAGTCTCCTACACAGGTGTCTTTCGGCAGTTTGTGAAATGATTTTGAGTGTTGCTCTTTCTTAGAAAATTCTGAACCTTAACTTGGGCTGCATTTGGGAATTCTCGGAGTAGACTTTTCATAACAGGCCTTTCTATAGTAGACTCAAGAAGGTCCAGAGAGATCTGGAATCTGTGTTTTGTTTTTTCCACCAAGAGCTTTGCAATGAAACAAAGGCAGGAACAGGTTCTGATGAACAATTTGTCTGAACAAGCAGTCATAACAGAGATGTGCCTTGAGGGCTAACCTTACCCTGGTTCCTCTTAAGGTCTTGCGTGCCATCCCTCTAAGAAGATGCTGAGTGCTATGTCACCTCCAAGTCATCACTAATGCCCCTTGGAGAAATGCCTGCCTCCTCTGAGTGAGCCACTTCCCCATCATGAACCACACTTGGGGCTGGGGATCTGTGTTCTGGATCTCATACAGAGCACAGCGTTACTCTGACACAGGCTTAAGAATAACCAGTGGGTGAGATGAAAATTAATCCCAAGTAAACAAAATGAGAGCTAAGAGGAAAGGTAGCAGGTCAAATTCACATGAGCAGATTCTTATGAGACTTGCAGTAAGGAGATGGTATGCCTCTGCTGGTCCTCTGTTGCCCATGCAGATAGCGATAGGGAACGATATGGCCCTGGGGGCCACTTCTAAGTGGAGGGGAAAACAATAGGTTCAGATATTTGCAGACTTTATAGAGCAGTTAAAAGTTTATAGGACAACTAAGCAGAAAGTACAGAGAGGTCCCTCATAGTCTGCTCTCCTTCAGTTTCTCCTGGCATTAACACATTGCCTTGGTATGGTACATTTGCTATAAGTAATGAGTTAATACATTATTATTAGCTAAAACCCATGTTTACATTAGAGTATACTCTTTGTTTTGTAAACTTCGTCAAATGCATAATGACATGTGTTATGGCGTGTATTAGAACATCCCTGGAAAAGCTCATGTGTTCTGACCCAGGGCATTTGGAAGTGCTAGCAAATGGTGTAGGTAGGGGGCGGGGAGGGACGTGGGAGAAAGCCAATTCCTGGAGTCACGGTTTTGAAGGCTCCACGTTTTCTTTGGTTCTCCCTCTCCACTTCCGGTTGGCACGAAAGAAGCACCTTCCTTCCTCACGCCCGTCAGCAGCATGGTTTCTGAATTGGAGCCAGTCGAACATGAACCGAAACTTTGGAAACCATGTATTAAGACACACTTTTTTTTTCTTTAATTGTACACATCAGACATGTTTTTTCCTCAGCAACAGAAAGCCAACACAATGTATGCATCACTGCAGTAACATACAGAAGAGTCTCGTCCTACTGATTCCATTCCACCTGGTCGTCCTACCTTTCTCTTGCCTACCGATCACTGGAACATTTTGTGTGTTCTATAATTCCATAAAGTTGGAATCACACAATGTGAAACCTTTCCAGACCAGCCTCTTAGCAGTGAGCATTTAGGCTTCTTTTGTGCCTTTTTGTGGCTTGATAACGGATTCATTTTTATTACTGAATAATACCGCTCATCTGAATGCAGTACGGGCTGTTAATACTTAGCGAAGGTCAGGACTGTTGCTTTCTAGCTTTGATGGTCCTGAATAAAGCTGCATAACTGGCTGTGAGCAAGGTTTCGGTTGGTTGGTTGTGTGGACGCAAGCTTTTGACTTATTTGGGTAAATACGAAGTAAAACAGCCCCTGAGTCACGGTAGGAAAGTGGTTATTTTTGTAGGAAATTGCCAAACTGTCTGCACGTTTCACATCGTCGACAACACTGAATCAGAGTTCCCATCGCTCCACGTCCCTGCCAGTGCTGGGTGTCGCCAACATGTCAGAACTGGGCTATTCTCACAGGTGTTTGTGTCTCATTGCCGTTTTCATTTACAATTCTATAATAAGGTTTGACATTGAATAACCTTTCATATTCTTATTTTACATCGGTCTAGCTTTGGTAAATTGTCTGTTAAGATATTGTTTCCCTCTTTATAATTGATACATCTGTCTTATTGGGATTTTAAGGGCTCTTTGCATATTACAGATAGAAGCCCCATATTAGACCTGGGTTCTGCAAATATTTTTCCTCAGTGGACCTGTCACTCCCAGTCGATGGCTTGTATTTCATTCACCTAACAGTATCTGTTGAAGTTTGGAATTTGGAAAGAACGACTTCTTACAGCAAAGAGTTTTGAAATGTGAGAGGAGCCCGCATAGCTGGTGTTGGTAAGAGAAGCCGAGGAGGGAGGAGAAAGGAATTTTAAAGGAGTATTGCTGTGGTCTACAGATTTTCTTCAGAATGGGAGGACAGGAGTAAGAAACTTGAGCTAGTTTGAACCGGCATTGGGTTTTTTGATGGTACCTGAGAGCAGGCTCGCCCCAACAAAAAGCCACCCAGGGCTCCGCCTCCTCCAAGACAGAAGGCAGAGGCTGTCCTCACTTCCAATTCACGAAGCCAGTTTAGCCCTCTTGCTCTCGGCATCACCGGCATCACCGTTTCAGGCGTCACAAGTTCCTCGTATAGAGAAAACTGTGGTGGGAACAGTCAGAAAGGCTTTGGGGCCCTAATTGCAATTGCATTTAAATCAGGAGCTGCGCATTCCGTACCTGTGATCACTGAGACAAAACTTGATGGGAGCCCACCTCTGTTTTTTTTTTTTTTTTCTTTTCTCTGTGACAAAAGTTCTCTTTTCTAAGGAGGTAAGTAGAGTAAGCATGACACAGCAGGTAAGATTTTCTTACTTCAGAGAATACGGTGCACGCGGGACAATCGATTGATTTGAAGTCTTGTCTTTTCCCTGTACTGGAAACATCTCCCCCCATGAGCCTCTAAGTTTCCTCATCTTCAGATGGGGCCAGTGACACTGTTGTCACTGCCAGGTTGTGATGAGTGAGGCGACACACGTCAGTCTCCTGACGCCTCGACTGGAGCAGGGGGATGCTCGCACCCACACTCTACCTCCTTCCCTTTGTGTTGTTAGACGCTCTCTCTTCTAAGCCCTCTGCTGGAAATCTCTACTCTCTATCCTTGGGGGTGGGGGGGACCAGTTGCGACCCCAGGTCTGTAACTGTGTTTCCCCCCCACCCCACACCTTTTAAAAAATAAAACCTGTGCAACGCTTTAACAGCCTCTCAGATCGTTATCCTAGAGGGCTGGGGCCCCTCCCTCTTCTCATCTCCTTAGCTGACAAGGTGCTTGGTACCCACTGCAGCCCCTTGACTGGCACCCCCCCATATGCATATGCCTTTTAATCACCTCAGTATCGTCCAACACGCTTCCTTGTGGCATCGTTCACAGGATTACACTTAACACCATAGGAGTGACCGTAGTGGCCGTACACTTGACTGATATTTTGAGTACAAATAATCTCTACTTGCTCAGAGATCTTCCTTTACTTTGCGATGTTTTGCTAATTCTCTTTAGATTCCTTTGCAAAATTTTCATCTTTTAAAATATTTTAAATTCTTCTAGAGTTTTTTTTAAAAACGAGGTTAAATAAATTATAATACACCAAAAAGGATATTTAGGAATTTTAAAATATCATAAGGGAAGGCTTGTGTTACTTTAATGTGTGCAAAATTGTGTACATTGCATGTTCTCACAATGGAAGGCAGTTTAAAAGCACTATACAACTTCTATTAAATAAGAAAATAAGGTCCACACATGAATATAAATTACTTTTTTAGTATTTGAATTATCGTTCTCTGCGGATTTTATTTGTGGGAGAATGCTTTTGCTAACAAATGCTCTGTGCGGTTTGTTTATAAAAATTCCGTTCTAGTCCACTAGGGGTCACTGTGGTTCTTTTTTTCCATCAGGCACCCTGTTAGGAGAGACAGCATTCTGTCATGGTTATTATTTTCAGCAAAGTTAAGAAAAATGTTAAAGCGATAGCCACCCCCCACCCCCTTTAAAATAATACAAAGACACTTTCTGGGGGCAGTTGTACTATTTTTCAGGTTTCATATCCAGGCCAGAACTACCAGACACGTTTCTGTTGTACACTGGCACCCCAAATTTAATTTATTGGTGTGAAACGTTATCATGACACCATTTATTAAAACAGGATTGCACCCCTGGTCTGTGGTGCAAGGATAATGGAGGACGAACACTCTCTGTTTTTGGTCCAGCTCTTTATTTTTTAGTTTTTAAAGATTGTGTCCCAGCAGTACAGAAACATGGCTTGTAGAAAAACTCATTAAAATTAATTAATGACACTTAAGATGAGCACGGAGATTGACCGATTCTAAGGTCAGTGCAGGAAATTCAACAAATTATGACACTGCTGTGTCTTTAAAAGAATTCCTTTTTGGTAAATTCAAAAGGGATGTGAACTATATTTTTCTATTTGAAAAATGATCAAATATTAGGAAGTAGTAAAAGGAGATATAGCCCCAAAATATTAATAGGATGCATGCTGAGAATAATACCCAAAGTGCCTCAGTGACATGATAATCGAGGCTCTTATTTTTCCTGGTGGAGTCTTAAATTCATTTCACTATAAACCAAGAAGCTTTAAATTTTATATTGCTTTGAAAACCTCATCTTTTTCTCTCATCCTCTTTTTACTATTTTCGGCCTTGAAAGATGGTGTCCCAATCACCTCACGAGATCATATTTATTTCTCAAAGCCCGGGTCGTTTGGTTCCTGGCATATTCCTATTTCTATAGAATTATTGCTAAATTCACAGAATTTTCTCCCGACTTAGGTGATCCCCCAATACATTTCAAAATGGATTTCCATTCTTTATCATGGACCCTAAATTTAGCAGGATTGGAGGGATTAGGGGACATTTTGTATCCTGGAAACCACTGACTGCTCCAATAGTGTGCGACGTGGTTTGGAAATCTGCAGAGGTTTTGTTCTGCCTAAAATGTACAGCTCCCTTCCCCAGCTTTGCTTTAGGTGCCAGGGCTTAGGCTGTGCGCAGTGTGCCGGGCCTGCCTGCAGGGGGACCCCGCTGTGCTGGGGAGCACTTCTCCCTCGTTCCTGGCATTCCCTGTCCACTCCATCTCCACCCTTGCTTTGGGAGGACGCTTCCACAACTGGGTTTTTTTAATGTGGAATGACTAATGATTGTTTTGACACAGTTAAAAGATAACTGGTTGGCTAATTTTTTCTTTTTGAAAAGCACTTTTCTTTTCTTTTTAATTCAACTTTCTGTCCAGAATCCTCCAAAGCTATTTTCAAGTATTTCCTTGGGTTTGCTTCTGTCACTGAGTCCAGTGTTTCTTAAACTTTTAAATGATATTCTTGGAGCTGCCTAATTTTGGCATTCTGGTAGTTTTGTGGTAAGAAAAATCTGATTTTGAGTTCTAGCTCACTATTTATAAAATGACTTTCAAACTACATAATCTCGATTATATTAATTTTTAGATCCTGTTTTTAAGATGCAGGTACTAGAATGACAAATGAGATAATGTATGGAAAATGAACTGCTTTGCGTGTGACACACGAGAGGCCTTCAACATGTGATAGGAATTAGGATAACTAGTAGTGGTGATAGCAGCTGCCTCTGTTCATGTGACTGGCATGCTACCACAGTGCAGGTGCACTTTGATGGGAGAGTGGGCTGAGGGTGAAGATCTGCCCCATGAGGAAAGCCAGAGCCCGAGGACAATATGTGGTCACGGCTGTCAGAGGGATTGTGTCAATGTGAAGAGATTAGGAACTGCCCAGGCAGTGGATAAGACCAACTCATCCATTGACTATCTGCACAGTCTAGGTCTTGAGTTTGCGGTGGTCTGAAAAGAGAAGTCTATTTTCACAAAGCTGATATTTTGATGAGGGGAGAGAGATGCCAGTTGTCTTAGTTACTTATTCTTTGCTTTGACAGAAATACCCAATATCACAATTAAGGCAGGTAAGTTTGACTTTAGCTCACAGTTTCAGTAGATCTCTATCCCTTTATGGGTGGCTGGCAATGGTGGAAACACATGGCATAACTGGAGGCCAAGGAGCCCTTCATGGCAACGTACACAGGAAGGTAAATCCGGAAGGAAGAGCAGGGCTCTTATGCGCCCTCCTAGGCCATCTCCAAATGGTCTGCCCCTTCCAGGTCAAGCCTCAATGTTTGGCCCCTTCCAGGTTAAGCCCCAGTGGTCCTCCCTTCTGGGTTACACTCCTAGTAATGTACCTCATGCCTGTAATCTACTACACACCTAGAACACACTACATCCCTGTCCTGTACTACACACCTGTAATCTACCGCATGCCCATACTCCTCCCCTTCCGACTAGGCTCCAAGTCCTAACAGCACACGATTCCACAGAGAATCATCACAACTAAATATGTAAGGCTTTGAGGGTCACTCTAGAGCCAAGCCACACAGTTACCAGGATGGGAGATGAGCTTGTTTCCCAGTTCCTTCCCCCTGATAGCAGGCAGTTGCATGTGGGGAACTTACCAGGCCAAGTGCCTGTGTGTGCAGAGTAGTGGTGCAAATCTAGACTAGTCAGTCAGGACTGAAGGCCTCTTTTGAGATTTGAACTGAAATCTCAAATAGAATGAGGCTGAAAAAGTAAAGCCAGGGAATGTTGTTACAGACCAGGAGAGCAAAGTACACGGTCCTGAGAGGAACAAGCATGTCACATTGGAGGAACAGATGGTTGGCAAGGTTGAGCCAAGATCAGGTCTGCATGCTGGGCCTTTGGGGGCCGTGGTGAATGGGTGTTGAGGCATGACTCTGAGGGAAAGAGAGGCATACTTAGAATGGTCATGAAGAGAAGGAGACAGACAGAGAGAGAGAGAGACTGCATGTGTGGCTTCTGTATTCTCCTTGTTCAGAGATGAGCTGAGTACCTGTCTCTACCCTTCTTACCAACACACACACACACACACACACACACACACACACACACACACACACGGCACCTGGGTGAACTTGGACTCCTTTCCCTCCTTTCCTCTTCCCCTCGCTTTCCTTACCTTCTGCCACACCTGCTTTAGCACTGCTCCTTAAACTCTCTGCCTCCTCTGGTCCGGCGCTCATTCCCTCTGCCCAGGTTGCTGCCAGCTGATCTGAACATTCTGCCTCTGTTTCCATCTAATGTGCATATTGCTGTTCATTGGCCTTATCCTCTTCTCCAAAAGCCCACATCTCAGACGCAGAAATTCTGAAATCCTTTTGTCTGGCACCCTCTACCCCATAGCGTTTTCCAGCAACGATTTCCGCCTCACAAATTCTCATTCCTTTAGTTTAACTAAACTACCCCTTGTTCTGTAGTGATGCTATGAGGTTTTTGTCATCCCCAAACTTGCGCTTTTCTCTGGTGGGCAGTCTTCTCCTTCATACCTCCATGTTGCTCTAGACCACCTCGTATACCAGCTTCGTGAAGCTCTCCCTGACCCCTTGACCTGAGAGGACCCCTGACCCTGAACTCTGGAGACACTGTGCTTGTGTATTTCCCATGGTGCCCATCTTCTACTCCTCAGGGACAGTTACTTGTACTCACGGTACAGTGACCTTTCAGATCTGAGGCTATGTTCACTTAGGCTGGATTCCTTCAAAGGCCCACCCACTACCTTGATAAACTATATTGGCACGGGATGGAAGAAATGAGTAATATATGACAGATAGTTACTTTGCATAGGAGGAGAGAAATCCAAGAAAAACAAGCAGGCATTCCTCCTTGGAGTGGTCACTGGAGGTGGTTTTATGCGGCAATAAAGCATAAGCGATGTTTGGAAACACATGTCATGGGCCAACACAGATCTAGTTAGAAGTGAGCACAGGTTTCCACTGTATCTAACTGGGGTAAAATCCAGGCTCTGTTACTAGTTTAAATTAGCCATGAGATTATCTGGGGGATTAAAGAACATAACGTGTGTGTTATCTAATATTAGCTAACTTTGATTGACGATTATGATTAGATCCTCTAATCCTCATAGTGACTTGGGAGATCATCTTTCAGCGTCAGTGTGACGTGAGACAGTGCAGGCATGCCTTCTGCTACTCTCCTGTGGGCAGGGAACAAGCCACTGAAATTATTTTCTTGTTGTTATTATTAAAAATCCACCAGTAATTAACATGTAAATATTATTTTAGGAGGTTGACTAGCATTTTCTCTCCAAAGTATTGCACAGCTACAGTATGAATGTGGAGTGCCAACTTGCATGTTTGTGTGGGTGATCAGGGGATAGGAGGTAAGGCTGAATTTCTGTTCTCTTAAGTGTTTTGGTAAATCTTTTATTTCTTCCCCTTTTTACAACCCCAACCCTCTACTCCCCCCCATGCACATAGAGAGAGATATGTAATACGTGATATGTAATAGTTGGGTATTTCACACACATATATATCACATAAATGTTAAAATCATTTAAATGGCTTGGTTATAGAATATATAAGAAAATTTATTTTATCCACCTGTTATATTATTTTGGCCAATCTCATCTTCCTGGACAAGCAAAAAAGCACATTGTTGGACAAGTTGATATTTATTACTTTTGTGTCATCAAGAAACTTTTGGTTATTAAGGAATTGAGGTGGAGATTCTTTTTGTAGGAGAGAGAGAGAGAGAGAGAGAGAGAGAGAGAGAGAGAGAGAGAGAGAGAGAGAGAGAGAGAGAGAGAGAGAGAGAGAGTGAGTGTGTGTGTGTGTCTGCAAACTTTCCAAAGTTAAGGCTATAGATATGCTTCAGCAAACCCCATACCTGGCCTTTGAAAAAATGAACTTTGTCACCTTATGAACAGGTGCTTTTTAACTTCTAATTATTCATTATGAAATAAAAACCCACTGGCTCTTACATATCCATGCGGCTTCTTGTCACAATTGTACCGGATAAAATTATTTTGTTTATGCCTGGAGAAAAATGAAAATGTAGCCAACTTACTTTGTTCTAGATATAAGCACTGTGATGTATTAAAGTTTCTTAAAATATGAAAATAGACACAATTATTTTGTAGATTTGGAGTAGAATTCACATATGTGTTTAAAGGGAAATACGAAATCTTAAATTAAACCTTGGACTCCTTTTCATTCTACTCTGCCCTTCCAGGCCCTGGGATGTAGATTTTGATCTTTTCTTTCTTCTTAAATGAGCTATTTTGTAAATAACAAGTTTAAGTCTTAACATATTATTAACTGTTGACCTCTGAGCGTATCAATTTAGCAGTAGAGAAGTAACAGAGATAAACAGAATGCATAGGCATGGATGGGGGAACCTGGGGACTGGTGAACGCAGAGGGCAAGAGCCCTTCTCTTGAGAGCTCTCAGCTAGTGGAGGCTGAGGACCTGCTCAGGGTCTTGAGAAAAGGGGGTCAGTAAGAATGTGGCCAGGAGTGAAGACTTCTTTTTTTAATTTGACCACATTCTCTGTTTCTGCTTCCCACCACCATGATCTCATGAAGCTGTTTACTTCATGATTAGGTACTAAATCGATATCCTTGGTTAGATAGATTCTTTATGGGATCTTGAGGACCACCTTGTTTGCCATGTAGGGTGCCAAACTAAGCCAATGATGTCAGCTTTATGGGTGTGTGACGTATGCAATTGTGTGTGGTTCCACATGTAGAGGAATCTCACAATTGGTGTAAATGCTCTGATGTTGCCAACTTGATATCCTTAATTTTTGAACAAGAAAATCCACATTTTTGTTTCGTACTGGGCCCGACAAATTATGTTGCTTGTCCTACAGAACATACTGCTATGCTTGTGACTTAATTAACCACGAGAAGAGTTGGCTTTAAAAGAGAGTCTTATGGAGTATGGAAACAATGAGTGATGGAGGAGATTGCTAGCCCTCTAAAGGCATGCAGGCGAGATAATTTGGGGGTGGGGATAGGAGCTTCCCAGGGAATTGCTGAAATCCCCCATGTGCCTTGGATTTGTTCTACTTGTAGGTTACACCAGCCCTGTCTTTAGATAGTAATTTATTCCTTATCTCCAGTCTAAATCTCCATGTTCCCTCTTAAAACCCATTCTCTTTTGTTCTATTCTCCCTGCAGTTGCTGACAACTAGCCATTATCTCCTCTGTACTTAGAGACTATTATAGTCACCCCTCAACACTTTTCCAGGCTAGGAGATCCTGACTCTTTTATATATCAGCTTGAATACTTTTTTTTTAATTGATGCTTCCTCAAAGAACAGCTAGCTTGTTCAGGTAGCATTGTTAAAATCAGGGCACAATTAATTTCACATCTAGCTTGAACATTGCTGAAGAAAAGGATGGACAAAGACAAAGAAGGCACCAATGAAAGTTGCTTTTAAGAATTAAGCTAAAATTAGCTAAACATTTAGTAATTACAAAGTAATTTGAAAATCAAGCAGTTAGACTAAAACACTGATCAGGAAAAGGATGATGGGAAAGGAAAGAACAGAAAAATTCATTGAAAATAACCATCCTTACAGACCAGAGGCAGTTTTCAAGAGAGCGCGGGTTTCTGCTAATAGAAATACGTAAGTTCATTATTTAAGCTAAGGCTTTGAGAATAGAAAATAGGACCTCACAGAGGCGAGGACTCAATTCCACTCAGTGAAGGCTTCTGGGTATAAACAATTTCCATATACATACCCACAAGGAGATGCAGAGAGATCCGTTGTAGTTTATGTTTCAATTATAGTGTTTGGAAGTAGACTACACACAGATGATGTAATAAACATAAAGAACAGATAGTATTTTAATATCCACAAAACAAAGGCCTGAATACATGCAAGGTAGATGCTTGAGAAAGCCTTCATTTTTTTTTTCCCTTGAGGAACAGTTACATTTGTAAGCAACTCAGAGGTTGATGGTTGTGAGTCAACTGAGCAGAAAAAAGGGTGTTACTCAATGGAGACAAGCAGTGTCTGCCAGGAATTCCTAGAAAAGGACCCTGTGTTGTCAGAGGGAAGAGGGATTATGAACTCACCGAGGTGGGAGGCGGGAAGCCTACTACTTGACACACCCTCGTGGTCCACTCTTGGGCAGGTCATCTAACTTTTCTCTGGTTCTTGATTGTTATGACTACAAAAAATACTGAAAGCATTGTCATGAAAATAACATGAGTTAACAGGTGAGAAAGTGCCTTGAAAAGTTGTGACATACTGTTTTATGCCTTTAAAATAGTCCATTAGCAATATGAAAATTAAAGAAAAGTTTATCACTTCACTTCAGTAAGATCAGCATTTACTGCGGCTGTGTGCTCTGCACTGGAGGATTTGAAGGGGAAATAGGACCGATGTTTATGTAAGAGATCTTGCAGACAGGTAGGAGAATAAATATTACATCAGTTCTTAACGAACTTTGACATTTTGTATGTCTGAACAATTGACCAACATACATGTTTATAAAGAATGAATCACAAGTTCTGAAGTCTAGGTTTGATTTCTGATTTACAGATATGGAAATCTAGACTTAAAGTAACAAATTTCTCATCTCAATTTGTTTATCTATTGATTGAGATGGAATCCTACATCCTCAGGTTATGTGTGGCTGAACTGGAAAAGCAAAACGAAGCCAATGGCAGGCATCTGCCTTCCGTAGGTGTGAATTATACATTTTCCCAAATTACTTGAGTTTACAAGGTTCTCTGTGTCTGTCTCCTTCCTTCTTTCCTTCCTTCCTTCCTTCCTTCCTTCCTTCCTTCCTTCCTTCCTTCCTTTCTTCCTTTTCCTGCTTTTCTGAGGGGCAATTTTAAAAGACTATTGCTCCTTGGAAGTCTCTTTGGAAAATAGGTATACGTTTATAGGCAAGAAGTACATTAGAAATTCAGAGCACAGACCAAGCACTTGGAAATGTTGTTATTAGGGAAATCTTCATAGAGATGAGGGTGTTTGAAGGAGTGCTTTAAAGGATATAGGATTCAGCCAGGTCAGAAGAATGACAGAAATAGGAGGTTGGGAATCCAGGTACTAGAATAAAGAGAGTGGGATGTGAAGCTGGAAAAGACAGAACCAGGAGATTATGAGCTCCTGGACAAGACACTTGAATTTTATCCATAGGTAGAGTGAAACCACCAGTGGCATATTACAAGACTAGTATGGCTTTTATGTGCACAGTCATTAGATATTAAAAGGTACTGAAAGTGCCTGGGTGTTGGGAAACCGGAAGGAAATTTATTGAATGAGATTCAGTGACCAGACTGGATTGATTTGATGATGGTATAAAACGTAAGGGAAGTGAAAAGCCATGGGTCAAATCTGGGGCTGGAGAGGTGATGATGGTTCTGAGGTTCCACAGTGGAGTGTAACACCTTCAAGGTATGGAAGGCATGACACATGAGGAAGCAAGTTCTCTAACATTGTTTTCTTCTCTCCATGATTCATGTACCATGTAATTTCTAAGTGCTTACCATGTTCAGGACGTTGTTCGAGGTTGCAACTGTTAAAAGCAAAGTAACATTGAAATAATGGTCTCCTCCCTCAAGGAGTTCACCACCTTGTTTCTGTTTGCTGTACTGGTAACTGTGTATGTAGTGTTGTAGCACAGGCACACAACCACACGAAATGGATGAAGGAAGGTAGAGGAGAAAACTTGATGGCAGAGATAGCACTGGAGCAGGGTCTTATCTAACGTTAGGAGTTCAGTAGGGGACTGGAAAGCACAACTTAAGAAATAAAGTCAGAAAATAAATTGGTCAAGTCAAATAGTACACAAATTCTGCTTGAGATGGAGCAAATGTGAGTGATTATGGAATGCCAGAAGGGAAATGTCCAGCAGGCAGTTGGAAGGAAGAAATTTTGATTTTGGACAATAGAGTTTCAGAGTCATTGAGTTTGTGGAAATTTGTGAACTTGTCAAAGGAACGAGGCTTTTAAAGGAGGAGATAGAATCATGGGTCTTATGCTGCAAGGAGTCCTTAGATTGTCTGGTCTAAGCTTCTCGCATGGGAATTCTGTTTACAACTAATCTTTTAGACGGCCAACTCACCATAGCTCAAAAACTTCTCCCAATGTAGCTCACTGTGTTGTTAAACCATTTAGATGTGATTTTGAACTTATGCTTAAGTTAGCTTCAAGATTGATGGTGCTGTAACGAGAGATAACTTGACTTAAGGGCTGTTGATTAAAGGAAGATTCGGTAAATTCTGTGTGGAGTGAGCCTAAAAGAGTGACAAAGGAAAGCCAACAGGCAGCTGAGCCACAGGCTGGGAATAAACATTTTTTAGAACTTTGTCTTGCCTTGAAGACTTCCTTAATGTTACTTTCAGGTATGGGTCTAGTTTAACTGAAAGAGAATAAATATACATATTCTTTCCAGGTATTTCATTATTAAGTGAGGTTCTCACCTGGTTCTTTATACACAAGGTGACACCATTTGCAAATTTTAATTCATTCAGGTATTACGTTTTGAAGGTCTTGTTCCCTAAAAGAACAATTGGTGTCAAAACTTATATGTAAATACCTTCCTGGGGAGTAGAATTTAGGGAAAGAGATGAGTGACAGAGAGCCAAGCAGGAAAGGAGTAAGAGTAAGGATGGATTTTCAGACTGGCCACTACTTGGTGAAACAGGGTCTAGCCTTACTTATCACGACAGGGGAGTCGTATACAATGTGCCTCAAAACTGCCTGTCCCAGGAAATTACTGACCCAATGGCTGTCTATGCTTGGAAGATTTCCCAGTGGCATGAGAGCCTTTGATTCTAGGGGGCAGATGTGTGAGCTGAGGAGCCCCTACAACCTTACCACCTTCTCAACAGAGGAGCTGTTGGGTGAAAGGTGAAAGCCAGAGAAGGCTGGGAATCAAGGGGCATGCTGACAGGAGCATATGGAAGAGGCTGGGACAGGATACAGGTAGGCCCGAGAGAAACACAGGTAGATACAAGGTGCTGTCTGCTGGGCTCCGGGTGGCGGCAATGTTTCCACATTGCTCCTAAGAGCCAGAGCACCATCCCTTCCACCACCTCTGCCTGAGAAGAAGGCTTTGACTTTTCACATCTGAGAGATGCATTTAGAAGACACTACATGATCCTGTCCAAAAGAAGAAAGGGAAAATGAACAAACATCTTTCACTGACCAAAATCCCAGGCAAGACTAGAAGGTGGGCTTGCTTTTGCCGTTCCTACTACAAGTTCTTTAAAAAGAAGTCTGGTAGACTAGAATATAGGGGAAAATTAAGGAAAATACCCCTATGGATCCTTCAACCACAAAACAAGATTTACTCAGGAACCGCTTTGCTTTTTCAAATGACCCTGACCAAGGAACAACTGTACAAAACATACTTACATTTGTATTCTCAAGAGTGGTAAGGTGAGGATAAAAAGCTTGTACATACTTGTATAGGAATATATATATATATATATATATATATATATATATATATATATATATATGCATTTATAAATATAAACCCGTGAGGAAAACTAATACAAACGCATATGAAACTAAGTCAACATACAAGACATTGAAGAGATGCAGATTAGTCTATGGTTAGGACCTGGATTTTTGAACTGCCATCCTTGGGAAAAGGAAAATGAAGACTTGTGCATCACTATAGAAACGCAATAAACTCAGAAGAAAATAAATGTGTGTAAAAAACAACAACAACAAAGAGCTAGGACTCAGAATTAAGTTGTCCTTCTCTATCTGGAGAAGATTCTAGGGTAGACAGGAAGGGAAGAGTGGGGCTGTGTTTAAATAAATTAAGAAGAGCACGTCCCAAGAGCTAACTGATTTCCTCTCCATTCTACAAACACCATCACCACAAGTGCAGCTCAACAAGGAGCCATCAGGATTTGGCAGACACTGGGCTAGGAGACGGTGGGTGGGGAGATCTTGATGAGCGAGTACCAACTTGGCCTTAAGGAGGGTTCCTGTAAGCCAAGGAGGCTGAAAGTGTTGGCAAGTCATGATAATAAGAGGGTGTGAGATACTGTAGAGAGGCCTGAAGACTGGAGAGTTGGTCCAGAGCAAAGCGTCATTACCTCCGCGAGGGGGGAGGTCAGAGAGAAGCCTCCAGAAAGAATGGAGACAGGTAGAGAACTTGGAGGTGGCTCTGTCCCTTATCACATGTGCCCAGGGAGGGTGGCAGGGCGCAAGTGGGACCGTCTGCACTCACGTCAAGGCACAGCCTAGATTCCTAGCAAAATTTAACAGTCCTTAGATTCCTGACTTAAAGTCAACTGTGAAACTGCTACATGCTTCTTATGTGGGACTTATGTACTCATTGCAGTTCATTTTAAAGAAACATTTCTAGCTTTAAAATAACAGCCTCTTCCTTGTGTGTGAGTTAGAGTGTTTCAAGTCACTGTTCCATCTCTTAGGGACTGTATCTTTCCCATATGAATCCCTGTTTCTTTCTTTCTTTCTTTCTTTCTTTCTTTCTTTCTTTCTTTCTTTCTTTCTTTTTTTGCGTACTGAAAGAGACCTTGTTTGCAAGAGGTTAAATTGAACATGAAGCATTTTTCCTTCTTCTTCCCCTGGCAAGAATACCACAGAGCTTTTGTAAACAAGAGCCAAAATGTAGAGAGTCTGGAAGTGGATTCAGCTGAAAAAAATATAGTTTTTTTTTTTCTTTTAACATGGTAAATTGAAGAATAGTTCAGGAAAAATAAGGAGCAGGAGGCTGGCTGCTGCAGCCTTCGGGACAGAATGCCTGGATAAACGCAGAGAGCACCTTGTAATCAGAGCACTCTGGACCTGTCATAGGGCTCTTCATATCACTTCAGTCTTGGGCGGGGGGCTGCTCTGAGGCGCTGTGTCCTCTGTCCCCCAGGCCCAGGCCTCCTGACTAGCATATGGGAAGGATTTACAGACAAAAAGAAAGCCCAGAAATCAAATGCCGAGAGGAATTATGTGGCGAACAGCTGGAATTCATGAAGCTCCATATTAAATGAAGGATTGATAGCAAGAAATCTGAAACACTCTTTTCCCAAAGAAACACAAAAGCTTGAGGACAGAAAAGGCTTCCACAGATTCTTGGCTTCTTTTCTTCTCTTTAACTCTAACTTTAGTGCTTTTGTTTGTTTTTATAAGTATGTATGTGATTTTAAAAAATTGGAATTGTTGAATTCAAGAATAAATGTGAGATTCATTAACTAAGTGCCAGAAAATGAATCAGAAATTGGAGCTTGTGCCTATTTTACTTTCAAATATTTCTTACTGGGTCATGTTTATATCAAATGAGAATTATTAATGAAGATTTTTCACCTGAATTGTCTTATTTAGATCTCTCACTGCATATCATGAAATTAGTATTTCCCTTTGTATATCCCTTTGCTTAAGACAAGATATATGATTTCCTTGCTCAAGAAAATTATCAACAGTGTAAAAAGAGAACTGACAGAATGGGAAAAAATATTCAACACCAATTCCTCAAATGGGAGGCTCATAACCAGAATATTCAGAGAACTGAAGAAAAGTAAGGCACTCAAAATCAAAGATCCTATTAAAAAATGGGCAAAAGAAATGAGTAGGCAGTTCTCAGATGAAGAAATTCAAATGGCCAATAAATACATGAAAAGATGTTCAACATCCTTATCCATAAGAGAAATTCAAATCAAAACATCACGAAGATACCATCTAACACCAGAGAAAGAACTGCGTATATTAAGAACACAAACAGCAATCAGTGCTGGCGAGGCTGTAGGGAAAAGGAACCCTGCTGCACTGCTGGTGGGAATGTCAACTGGTACAACCACTATGGACAGCAGTATGGAAGTTTTTCAAAAGACTGGAAATAAATATCCCCTTCAATCCAGTGATACCTCCATTGGGAATTTCCCCAAAAGAGGTAAAAATAACATATAGCATAGATACGTGTATGTCCATGTTCATAGCAGCACAACCATCATATAGCACAGACACCAAAATACCCATCAACAGACCAATGGATACATAAACTGTGGTGTTTCTACACAAGGGAATACTACTCATCTATAAAGACAGATAGGTTGGAGGCTTTTGTGGGTAAATGGAGGCAACTTGAGACCATTGTGCTTAGGGAAGTGAGTCAGTGGCAGAAGGTGAAATATCAAATGTTTTCTCTGGTGTGAGAAACCCAGATACCAATTATTTCATAGAAATTAATGAGGGGAATAATGGGAATTGGAGGCGAGGGGAGGAAGTGGGAGGGCCAAAAAGAGAGAGGGGAGGGATTTGTAAATTTGCCACGATGTATATGTGCACAAATACTCAAAACTTTATGTTTTGCACTTACACATATCAATAAAATGGGGGGAAAAGATTCTTTTGCTCTCAGAGATTTAGTGCCTCAGATTTCACACTGGCAGACGAGAACTGTCCCTCATGTCTCTGCTACCAACACAGAGGAGAATGTTTGCTGCGTCGGCTTTCTAAACCTGGATGAACTTCCAGATTAGCCCTGCTTTAGAAATGTACTAATTTGCTGGACTGGGCTGTAGAACATATACAATTACAAAAATATCTGAACTGATTCTGATGATCAATCTGGGTTGGGACCTACTATATTAAGGCAAATGAAATATCATTGCTACCCAATGGCTACAAATTCTTTTTTACCTTGGGGATGTAGGCAAGTGGCTATTTTGAAGGCCAGCAGTCACATATGGGAAACATTAGAATCCACCCAACCATACAGCCTGCAACAATTTGGGATTAACTAGTTTGGTTTGATTACTAGCATCTGGCAGCTAGATCACAACAGCATAACTGAATATTTTCCAAACTTGTCCTAGACAATGACATACCAGTCAAAGCCCTGGGGCACATCAGGCAGCAGCCAAAGTCAGAGGTTAGAGACACTTGGGCCTACAAGTCGTGTGTTGTTTAATAACGGGCCACATCCTGGGATTTGTGTTCCTGGGAAGTTTTGTTGTGCAAACATCCTGGAGAGTCCTCACACAGACTAACATGGGTATAATGTCACTAGGTGATAGAATCTTATGGGCCCTCCATCACACATGTCCCTTATCTTTTACCAGAACATCATTCTGTGGTACCTAACTGTGTTTCCACCAGAAAATGGATCCAAACTAACATCGAGGGGTTAAAAGACTACTGTCTAATATAATAGGCTTAACCTTTCAGTTCCTGGATGAGCAGAGAAGTGAGTGAGTATGGAAAATAGCTGAACTCCGATATGAGCATAGCCGGGTAATTCGTATTTGGTGTTTAGAGCACAGGGAGGTGATTTACATGCTTTGATGTTTAGGAGGACATGTTTTGAATCTCAGCTCTGTCACTCAGTGACCCTGGGCAAGCTGCTTGTCTTCTTTAAGCTTCAATTTCCCCGGGAACATGTGGAGAGTGATGCCGCTTTCATAATAGCATATTTAGAGGCTTAAAAGAGACAATGCGTGTGAAGTGATGCGACCAGTTCCTGTAAATAGCAGGCAGCGTGTAAGTCACAGTGGGATTTCTTCTATTTCTTACATTCAAATGATCTTAAAATTTAATCAGTAAAAGGCATAAAGGTGTTAATGATATCCTAGGTGAGCCAGATTTCAAACACATGAAAATTCACTTCGGTAGAAAGCAAGGAGAGTACATAATGCATGAGGTTTTAGCCTACTCACATCTTGTTGCTAGCTTTTTAGATCCGGGGACCAAGGAGCGGCTTGTGGCAAGGGCAAGCGTTTGAGTGTCAAGAGTCTCTCCACAGTAGGATGAGAGGACACTGTGGTCAAGAATTTGGAAATCAGAGCAATGAAAAGCACCCTTTTCACCTAGCAGTCTGGGACAAAGATATAAAAGTCACTTTTGAGTTTGACTTTAAATGAAGCCAGCAAGGCTGGACTGTAACTTGATTAGCTGTATTAACATACCGAAAGGGAGAACTTATCATTCAGGGTTGTAGTAGGCCAGCAGTTGAAGCAGGGCAAATGGAAAGCCAGAAGTCAGTGTCAGCAGGCTTGCTCCTGGAACCCCCAGGAGAGAGGGGACTTTGGATGCTTGTTGCCCACTGGCAAGACCATCATCGGTGTGAGATGTCATTCTTAAGCCATCTGAGCCCAATACCATTACATATATAAAGCATAAAGTTAATTTTTAACCTACAGAGTCAATAACTTAATGAAATAATATGAACACATTACACATTGTACAAAGGGCTTTGGCTGTGCTGACAGGTGCAAGGAGCAATGTGGTGAGCAGGAGATTTAGGTATTTGATTGCAAATTTGTGTAGGTGTCATATTTATTACAAAAGAGAAAGACCAAGACTCAGATATTCAAGCAAGTTGTCCACCAGTAAACAAGAACTACATAGCAGAGCCACAATTTGAAAACCCTGGTCTATCTGATTTTGAAGCTTGTGTTGTTTTTACGCAGCTTGTGATGGAGCAAGGTTATATAGATAATGGCCCTGTGGTAGAACACATGGTCACGTGTTTGTAATCTATCTTGGCTGCAGTATAATAGAACAGCCATGGTGCCTGATTGTTACTTTGCAACCTAGTGCTTATGTAATGTTGTAGTTTGGAGTGTCCTCCAAAAGTCTTATGTACCTGTGGATACTGTGTATTATTGGGAGATGGGAACTAGCTGGAAGGGGCAGAAGCTTGGAGTTTGACCTGGAAGGGGTGTGCTGGTTCCTCCCCTCTTTCCAGTGTTGGCTCTGTTTTGCCATACAGTGAGGATTGCTGTCTCTGGAGCACCAACTCCGTTTCTGGCTCTAGCTGTGGCCTCACCATGTGATTCTACCCTTTTCCAGCTGCCCACCTGTGACTTTCTGAAACTGTAAGCAAGAATAAATCATTGATGTTGGATTAACAATAGCTAAAATATGGAAGTCACCAAAATACCCATCAACAGACCAGTGGATACACAAACTGTGGTATTTATATACAGTGAAATACTATGCATCTATAAAGTCCAACAGCGTGGAGGCTTTTACAGGCAAATGGAAGAAACTTGAGAACATGATGCTTAGTGAAGTGAGTCAGAAGCAGAAGGTGAAACATTGAATGGTCTCTCTGATATGAGAGACCCAGATCACAACTCTTATGAAACTTAAAATGAAAAACAAAGTGAAACAGGGGGGTAGGGTGGGGGAGGGAGGGTTTGGTAGGGGGAAGGACAAAAGGAGAGTGGGAAAGCCCTTGCCACCTTGACAAAATACATATGTGCACAAAATGCTCAACTTCATTGTAAACCTTACATTTTGCACTAGTACATATCAATAAAATGGGGGAAAAAGTTGTTGATGTTGGGTATTGAGTCACAGTGATGAAAAACTAACTAAGATAGACAATGAAAGACCACTGTGTGCTGTTGCAAGACATGTCACACAGATTCCAGCTTAGGCTGGGGATATGAGAAAGTAGTTTTCATAAACATAGCTGGTATTTTAGAAATAAGCTGCTGATTGAAGAAATTGAAGTGATTTAAAGAAGACTTTGAGTTTTAATGCAAATTTTCTTAATTTCAAAATCCATGGCCTTTGTATGGCATATTCTGCAGATTATTTAATTAAATATAGACATTGGGGTCAGAATTTCTAGGATCCTGGGAACTATAATTCTGGTCGATCATTTTTGTTTTTCTGGTCTTGAGGTGTCTTACTTAGTTAGATCACTGCCCCAAATTTTTTGCCACTCTTAAACAATGATGGAGCCCTCTTAACAGGTTTCAGGAATTAGGCAAAGGACCGGGGGACAGTACCACCTGGAAGAGCACTGATACAGATAGAGACGCAGAGGAAAGGGTCTGTAGGGTGGAAAGTGGTGCAGAGGGAAATCCATTTATTTTGTGCAGTGTGAAACATAGGACACTGTATGTTTAGGCCCAAAAAGAATCCTAGGATGATACATATTCCTTCCCACATGACAAAAAAAAAAAAAAAAAAAAAACCAAACCAACCAAACAAACAAACAAACAAAAAAACACGTGAAGGATCTTCCTAAGACTAAGTTATAACCTGAATTTTGGGCAGAACTACATAGAACCAGAATTTCTGTTCCTATTCATCCATGAAACCACTAGGTATTCGCTTACACTGGAAGCTATAATTCAATATATTCATTTAAAATAAATATTCCTGGCTTAATAATTATAGTTTTTTATGTATGCATATATTTGAGTATCTTAAGTCATTATTTTTTCTTGAATTTTATCTTTTATAAATCTTTTTTTGTCTTATGCTAAAAGATTAAATTTAAGATGGATGAGCATGAATCAAACAGAGTTTGCTCTGAGAACTCTGTGGAAGTGCTGAGTCAGCTGACTGAACTGTTCAGTGGAACCCACAGGGCCTGTTGCTCTGCTGCCTGAATTCATTCCCAGTGTCTCTGGTTCCATATTGGTTTATGACCAATGACTAATGCTTCACCCATGAGTCATTAAACCCATTCTGCACTTCCCTGGCTCCCTAATCTTCTTGGAATTCATCCTGTGTCCAATGGTTCAATGCTCTAGCTTGGTATTCGGATGACTGAGTGAACAGAAATGGCAATAAAAATGCATATGTGATGTAACAGTTCAAAATGCAATTTCCTTTAGGAAAGGCTTCTGAGCAAATAAAATTTCTCTCAAGCCGTTTTTAAATTCTTGGAAATATCTGAAACTTTCCAGTTTCCTTTGCACCTTTGTGAGAGGTCAACAAATGTAGAGAGAGTGTGTACTAGCTCTGTACACGCTTACTTTGCCCAAAAATTCACATGGTAGCTCCACTTTTTCATGCTCCTCATTAACTATCCTAAAGGAAGAAGGCAGAAGCATGGATAATCTACTATAGTTAGCAGCTGATGAATATGTATACGTTTGATGTTCTAGAAAACTACTTTAAAGAAAATGGTGAAATACCCTTGATGGTTAAACGAGAGATGGAAATAAAACGTCCAGCTTCCTGACTACTGCCCAATTCTCTAAAATTCACAGCATTCTAAGAGCTTCTCTTTTACAGACAGCTAAGAATGGCCTGATGCTAAGCTAAGATTGCAGCAAAGTGGGACCAGGTGAATTTAAGTAAGGCACGGGCGTGTCCTCATCACGGAGGCGGAGGTAGAAGCTACGAGGAGGTGCAGCTAGCTGCAAGTGCCGGATGGCTCTAAGTGTTCAAATGCAAGATGAAAGAATAAAGCCTAGTCTGCCTTAAACTCAAGTAATTGATGGCTGTTCTACAGGGAGGCAGGAAGCAAGCGGGGATGAAGAATCCAAGGAGATCCAGTGCTCAGGAGTTCAGGCAGCCCAATCTCCTCTGGATGGGCAATGTAGAGAGGAGGCTGATCTCTCTGGTGAGAGTGGAGAATGGGCAGAGTTAGATGTTGGGTTAGAAGTGTGGTAAGCCAGTTAAGAGAGTTTAAATTGGCCACAAGTAGAAGATCTTGATGTTGAAGCAGGGAATCTGAATATAAAGCCAGGTGAATCACAGAATGAAATATATAAAAGCGGGAGACCAAGTGTCCAGAGAGGAAGGTTATCTTTGTGTATACCTGAGACACAGAGGGTGTGGCCCACTTAGCTTTAAAGTGTTTTCTTTAGCAGAACTTGTGGGCACTTTCGTTATAATTAAAGGGCAGGAAATATGAGCAAATACAAGTGATTGTTTTCATAAAAATGTGTCTTCTATCTGTCACAACGAGATCCTGCCCAGGCTGAAATCCTAGAAGTTATGTGCTTTGGGTTGATTTTCTCTGGTTAGCTTAGAGAAATCATAGTTGCAATTATATGGACATTATTTTGGTCTCCTCCTTTCTCTTCAGCGTGAGGGGTGGATGGGTAATGTGTGGCCAGAAGGAATAGCTGTGGTGGAGTACCTAGCCAGGGGAGAGTGAGAAGACCATCAGGAAGGCGAATTTTATCTGTACTTTTTCAATGTTCAGGTAAAGTATTTTACAAAAGAAAGTTGAGCTACTGAAAAAACACATGTTTTAGGCTCTCTAAAATACCTCGCTTGAAAACTTAGCCTTGAATACGTGTTGCTATGTGAAATAATACTTAAACATTTGCATTTTCTGCACCGAACATACCATCTTTATATTTGTTTAGTGAAGCTCAGTCTTCACATATTTTCTACCCACTTCTAAGTAGAGAACAAATAACAGAAATTTGTCTTTTATAAGTCCATTTCTGAAAAGGAGCGGCAAGTTGCTTACAAATAAAAGAGATATAGACCTTTGGGTCCCTGGGCTAAATATGCATTGGAATATCTGATTCTAGAAGATGCCAACATCAGTGCAGGAATTTAACTGCTATTTACTGACTCCCACTGTTGGGAGAAATAAGCTTTACCTTCAAGGCTTATAGGCAAAATGCTGATGGTGAATAAACATTTGAGCAAATGGAGTAGATCTTTTGACATTGGGCTTGTCTGGACGATAGCAGTCCTGAAAACTTGATGGTAGGCTTTGGATTTTGTGAGTTCTGGGCTGATGTATTTCTGTAGGACTTCAAAAAGTCAGGTCATTTCTGTCACATTGTGCTCAGTCATTTGGCGCTCCTAAGACTAAATTGCAAAGAGAGCAGAGTTCACACATGGTGAAGCCATTGATTCGCTCTCTATCCAGAGTTCTTTTTATTTGTGATTTCTCACTAGCACATTGCTGGTCACTAATCTCCTGATGTCAAAAATCTAGATTCACAAGGTCTGTAGCAAATCAATTTTGGGTATTGATCACTCAGTGACTGCTAATTGCTGTAGCTTAGAGTTGGGTTCAGTGGTGAAAAAAGATCTGTTTGTTCCATCCTTGCTGTAGGTTTTTGTGAGAACAAGCTTGCTTGTTTTACTAGCTACTCATTTTTAAATGTAAAACAGTAATAAAAACTTGTAAAAATGGTATTGTTTGTTTGTATTAAAGGGGAGGTTGCCTTCGGGCTGTATTAACTTATGCATCTTTTTTTACTTAATTCCTCTGCTTTGTTTTAATTTATAGGCTGTCTCTATGCAAGACAAGAGGCCCATTTTTCACATAAGATTACTTTCTTGATGCTAAGCAACTCATCTTCTTCTCTCTAGTGCACATTTTCAGAGAAATATCCATATCTATTGCCCTTACAGATCAGCAAACATGTTTCTGGATTCACAGATGCTAAGGAAGTGTGCAAAAGCAAAGGACAGGAAATGGACTTACTGGTGCAAATTTTAATGACAAAAATCTTTCTGTTGTTGGCTAGTCAAGTCACAGAAATCTGAAAATGACTTTGTGGATAGAAAGATGAATTTTTTTCCTGGCAATTTACAAGATCAGACTTTGTTGGATGCCACCTGAGATGAAGGATGACAGCTCAGTTCTTTGCCCTTGGGAGCAGAACCAACTGTGTCACCACATTATTCCCGTGAACCTAGAATCGCAGTACAGGAAGAAAGGCGTTTGTTCAGAAACAGCCAGTCTTGAACATGCAACAGATGTTGATTTTTAAATGCAACTCTGTACATCCAGGTTTTTGGCATCCTGAAACAAAATTTTTAAATTTTGACCCTAGGATGAAGCAACGTTGAGGTAAACAGTGGGTAGAGATTTAAAGTATCTTTTCTTTTATAAGACAGCATTTTTGTCTTTAGCGTTCATGCTACATCTTCTGACCCTGTTGGAAGATGATTTTGTTGATGTATACATACATTTGACATCCATATTTCCCATTTTACCTGTTATGAGATATAGTCTAAGACTGTGTTGTCCTGTTTCATGAACACAGATACATATGGCCACTGAGTCCTTGGTCTAGTGATTTGATATGTTCTTTAAGTACAACATGCACATTGGATTTGAACAGCAGTATTTTAAAATGAAAGTATCCTAATAATTTTAAATTGATTACTCGTTAAAGTAGTAATATATTGACATTAGATTAAAATTAATGATATCTTCATTTTTATTTTTTCACGTGGTCTCTAGAAGATTTATGTATATGACTCATGTTATACTTCTATCTGGATGACCTTCTAATACTTCTGGTGAGCTGTC
The DNA here is from genome assembly GCA_004027205.1 of Ctenodactylus gundi. Taxonomy (NCBI): domain Eukaryota; kingdom Metazoa; phylum Chordata; class Mammalia; order Rodentia; family Ctenodactylidae; genus Ctenodactylus; species Ctenodactylus gundi. The sequence goes on from PVKB01004499.1 coordinate 106,464, forward strand.
AAAGTTGCTAGAACTCAAGTCACCAGTTTCCAACTTTGTGATTTTTTTTTTTTTTTTTTTTTTTTTTTTTTTTTTGGTGGTGTTGGGGATTGAATTTAGGGCCTTTGCACTAAGTTACTTCCCTGGGCCATGTTTTATTTACCAGTTTGAGACAGTGTTTTACTAAGATGTGGAGTTGCCCAGGCTGGACTTACACTTGCCATCGTCCTTCTTCAGCCTCCCAGAGTGCTGGGGTCACACACCTGCCACTCTGCCTGACCAGGTTGTGACATCTAGTGACCCCGACCCTGCTGCCTTCTCAGATCCAGCATTATGAGCTCTTGCCCCCTTTGCTCCACATCTCAGCTGCTCTGGGATCCACGGCTGCTGTTCCTGTTGTACCTTCAGGATGCAGTTGCCGACTCCTGCACTTCCTTCACTGCTCAGCATCTAGGAGGGAATGCCCCCTCCGACTGTCCTGAGCTCCTTTATTCGTCTGTTGTCGAAAGAACTGTAATCTGGCTCTTGTTTCCCACAGATTGCCTGACGATCCAGCTTTCTCTTTCACCTTACTCTGAGTTGATTATTTTAAAAATACTTAACGCTCATTCCATAGGGATAAGTTGGAAAACAGCACAAAGATAATTACACAATGTACTATATGCTGAGATTGATTCTTCTTCACTTTTCATTGACTCATGATATATGACTTTCTCTTCCCCACCATGTGTTACCCAGAGTTTGAAGTGCAACCACCATTCTTCAGGGTTTATTTATATCTTCTTCTGTAGGACAGAGTAATGTCTCAACTTTTTGGAGCACGCAGAGACTCCCAGCTTGGGCACTTGGTTGTGGGGCAATGGTTTCACATGCTGTTCTCAGTAACTTATAATAGATACTGCTTGTTGAGTTGTTGATTAAAGCACAGTGCCAGCTTCACACATGGAAAACTGAGGTACAGAAAGGGGGGCTGGCTTCTTCCTTCACAACCTTGATGTCACCTCCCTTCCAGTCCTAAGCAGAGAAGCTGAGAATGTTGGGTCTGCCACCACTTTGTGAAGGAGTTAGAAGAGGAGAACGCCTGGCTGGAGGGCACAAGCATCCAGCTGAGTGGAGAGAAGGCCTGTGGAAGTATGCCATGGTCTTACCCTTGGTGACAAGAGCTGCTCCTTGCCTTGCCCACCAGCTAAGTTACTTTTCCCCTCAGAGGAGTGTGTGAACATGGTACGCAGACAAGGACCCCAGTGTTTGCTTTTATTTTCTCCTTTCTTGGAAGTGGCGACCTTTCTTTTTTTTCCATGGAACGTTTGAGAGAAGAAGTAAGCAATGTCCACATTACATATTCTGGAAGTTAAATCATGACATCATAGGTGATCAGAGCTAATTATGAGCTGAAGTACGCCAAATCAGATGCGATGATTATAGATAAGGAAGCAGGTCCACACAAGTGGGGCTGGCGGGACCCTTGCCAATGGTGTCTCCTGCATGTTAACACCCCGGAAAACAAGTAGGAAAAAAACGGGCTGTTTGTTTAATACAACCTGTGATTTCATAAACTGTATGTGCATGTTTGACTGTAAATATTTCAAAGTAATTAGATATAATTAAAAATAAGATTATACTTTGGTTTGGCATGTTTGGTGTGGGTGTACATGCAACAGCCAAGCCAGTCCAAGGGACTTAATACTGTCACTTCAGTGCCATAAACTTACTCAGACCTTGAGCAACAGATTCCCAAAAGGAATCATGCCTAAGACGCAGGTTGTGTTTCTCATAGACATAGGGAATTGGGCTGACAGAATATTTATGCCAAACTGTATTTGGCAAAAGTCCTGCTGGGATAGGTACAAACCCACCGATACACAGGTAAGTTCTCCCTGGGATGAAGTCTGATGTAAAGAACAGAAACTGTAGCTGGGCACTGTGGTGCACATGTGTCATCGGGCCACTTCAGAGGCCGGGAAAGGAGAATCACGTGTTCTAGTCCAGCCAGGATGACTTAACAAGACCCTGTCTCAAAATAAAAGCAAAAAGCTTCTGGGATGTAACACAGCACTCATGTTGGTACAACCCCCAGTACCACTAAAACATTAAAGATGAGTAAGTCTCTAAATGTAAGTTCTTTGACTTTAAGGATGGTACGCACAGTAACTAGCAGGTAGAGTGGCTAGTGGCATGCATCTCAATATGCCTCCATCGGTTTATTTTTGGATGCAGAATGGTTTTCATAGTGGATTTAGTTTTTTGCTGACATACTCTTTTAGTCACTAAACACATGGAGCTTGCTAGATGGAAGATACTACGTTGGGCATTGAAGAAAGAATGACTTGCATTTTTATATTATTTGCATTTAATCTATATAAAGGATTTTGGTCAAGCTGATTAAAATCTCTGTGTTTCCTCAGGTCTTTTTTTTTTTTTTTTAAATCTGTAAAGTAGGAGATGGGGATTAACCTACCTTGCAGTGATGTATGTGAAATAGATGTTTTTGAGGTTTTGACAGATGCTTGAAAAATTTATCCTTTCCTGCTGCCTGAGCTCTCCCTGTGCTTAAGATACAGCCCGTTAGGGGCACATAGTGTGTTAACCTAAGAGAAGAGTGTTTCTCTCTTATGCACAGGAAGTGGTGAGGTAAGGAGTCTAGGCTTAACTGCCGTTCTACCTGTTTAGTTACCAGGGTCCCTGATTCAGTCAGCGCCCTTCCGTACCCAGTCAAGTAAATAGAGCTTCCTGTCCAATAACGGTAAGGATAGAGGAGGCCACCTGCAGTTGCAGGAAAGGTTGGAGCACATTGTCCTTTACTTTGGAACATTGCAGCTTTTGAAAAAATTAAGTTCTAAAAATAATGGCAAGGGATGGCAGATGGTAAAACATTTAATGGTATAGTTTAAATCTAAAGTGTCCCCCAAAATCTCATTTGTGTGACATGTGAATGGTATGGGGAGCTGTACTCACAAGTGGATTAATCCATTGATGGTTTCATGTGGTAGTAGGAGCTGGGGCCTGGACGGAGGGATGGATCGTTAGAGGTGTGACCTGGACGAGTATATCTCCTTCTCTGGCTACCCTCTTCTCTTTACCTTCTGGCCACCAAGTGCTTTCTTCTGCCATGTGCTCTCTGTTTTGGAACTGAGTGACTGCACGGATCAAGACCTTTGAAACTCAGTTAAAATAAGGTTCTCCTCCAATAAGTTGTGGGTATTAGGGATTGTGTCCAGTGATGAGAAGATGTGGAAGCTAACTATTGTCTGTTAAAAAAACTTGCACCAGATCAGTTAAACGTATGAGAGGACAGGTTTAAGGCCTTTGTGGAAGAGATGTAGCCCAGCAGAAGAGATGGAAAGTAGCCTCAGTAGTCAAAGGGTAAGGAACCTCAGAAGCTGAAGTGACCGGATGGAGGGCTGGTGGTAGTTTTAGGGGAAAGATGGCTCAGCATTTAGGCCATCTGTGTTAGGATGCCACTTGCCCACAGAGACTGGAATCAGGGACTCTTTCTTGACTGTATTTCAAAAGGATGAATCATAGGACAGTGCCAAAGACAATTCTGGATTTACATCTTAAAGGTATGAATAAGAATTTAAAATTGCAATTTTTCTAAAGTGAATGGTCTGGAAAAAGGGATCAGCGAATGAGGGGCCGGGCCGGGACATGGGGAGACCACTAGGCAAAATGGGTGTTGCATGTGATGGGCCAGAGTGGAGATAATGGCGTATAACAAGAACTTGAACAGCAAGCAACGATGGCGAGGCTGTCGAGAAAAAAGGACCCTCTTACAGTGCTGGTGGGAATGCTAACTGGCATAACCACTGTGGAGAGCCATATGGGAATTCCTCAAAAGGCTGAAAATAAATATTTCCTTTAATCCAGCGATACCTCTTCTGGGAATCTTTCCAGAAGAGTTAAAAGCATCATATAAAAGATAAATATATACCCATGTTCATAGCAGCACAACTAACAATAGCCAAAATGTAAACAACACTAAATTACCCAACAGCGGATGAGTAGTTACATAAATTGTATGTCCACAGTGGAGTATTACTTGCTATAAGATAGTTTTGAAGCTTTTGTAGGTAAATGGCCACAACTTGAGACCATCACGCTCAGTGCAGTAAATTGGACACAGAAGGTTAAATATCACGTGGTTTCTCTAATATAAAAAGCCCAGAACATAATCATTTCATAGAACTAAATAGAGGGTAGGGGATAGCAGGAGTTAGTTGTGGGCGGGTCAAAACGGGAGAGGGGAAGTGTTTGTAATTTCAGCATAAATACGTATGTGCACAAGCTACTGATGTCCAATGCAAACATTATGTGTCATTTGTATACCTACCAATAAAATGGGATCATAAAAAGGATGTCAGAGTTCCCTAATCAGGAAATCTGTTTAACTTTTGGTAGACTTAGGTCTACCATGGAATTTGTTCGTGTTTGCTGCAGTTCTGTTTGTAACGCTAACATCTTAGAAATCTTTTCTTCACAGGTAAGGTAAATCTCAGCTCAAATAACTTTCTGAAGTGTCAAAAAGTCTTAGTTTGTGGAATATGAATCGATGATGTTGCCCACTGTGTAGAGGTGGGAGGGCCAGGGAAACAGCTCTTTCCACTTTGCAACCATGGTCTGCGATGTTCTGATCAAAGTTTGTGGGACTGCAGAACTCTCCAGAGTCAGGAGATAGAAAGTTTCAGATCCTCAGAGCAATTCTAAGTCAATCATTGTACACGAAAATCCTCATCATGGTCTGAGCCTGAGAATAGGCTGCCCAGGGCTCCTGTTTCTGGCTAGTCTTCATTGGAGATTGAGCAACTCAGGTTGCTGCACAATTTGAGTCTTTTGTTTCCCCCGAAGGTGACAAGCCCTAATTTTATTTTAGTCTTAGTAAACTTGAAAATGAAAGGTTCTGTGTGGGCTGTGTGGGAGATGCCTTTACGTTCAAAGTGAACAGTACATAAATGTTTTCTTAATGGGCTTCAGACACGTGTAGAGACATAAAGAAAGGAACGGAGCTAGCAGGCTGCTGCGTCCACCTCCCTCCCTTCGCATTGATGGGCACTACCTTACTTCAGCATGCCTATGGAATTTTGAGCAAGCTAATTTCTTATGGCCCCAGGATCTGATATTTGTCACAGTTCCATTTCAGAAAAAAAAAATTTCCAGCACGAGAGACCTCATTGTCAACAGATTTCTTTGCAACTCTTCTATCTCATTTTCTTCTTGGCTACCTAGCCAGTCTTTGAGAACAGACCCCACCACGGAACTGAAGTGGGAGAACAAATCCCCAAAGATAGCTGGGTTACAGTAGGATTTTACTGTGTGTAGTTATAGGTCAAGGAACGAGATTTAACAATATGTCTCCAAATCCATGTAATAAGAAGTTAAATTGTACTTTCAACTGCATTTATTACATTTTACTCTTTCATATGCCTAGTGTTTTCCCACTAGAATATCTTGAATATTTTGATTACTTTCTTTTATTAACTCTATTATTTCTCATGTTAAAAAACCTCCAAACAATCTTAAGTCATTTCAATCTAATTTAATTTATGTATAAATAAAAGATACTTAGGTATCATGGGGAGTTCCTGCCTTCAAAGAGTTGACAAAAAATTCTAGGTAAATGTAATAGTGTATGAGGAAGACAATATATTATGGGATTTTTTTTATCATAAGGCTGCGTAGTAGAGCAAAAACACTCAAATATCAATGCTGAAATGTTTACACAGTCACATTCCTAGGCAGATAAAATCAAGGGGACAGACTATTTTGTGGGAAGGCAAAAGTGCTATAATAGCTGTGTTTCCATCCACGGGGGAAATACTCTGTTTAGAACATTGTGTTTCTACCAAAATCACAGAATTAGAAGGGGGAGAGATAAAGTGCCTGTGGGGAAGAGATCAGGGAAAGGAGACAGAGGAAAAAAGGGAGGGAGGGAAAGAAGAGGGAGAAGTGAAGGGGAGAGAGAGAGAGAGAGAGAGAGAGAGAGAGAGAGAGAGAGAGAGAGAGTTCGCTATGAGAACAAGCAAAGAGAAAAGGGCTTCCCTGCTTCCTAGAGAAATAAAGGGCAGGGTGCTGAGTTTCCTGGTTAAATTAAGTCAGCTGATCATATTAATTCAGTTTTAAGAGATTATCTAAATTTTGGTTACGCAGATTTACGACATACATGCTTTATTATTAGCAAACCCAGTGCTACCTGTGTGTCTTGGTTCCTCTCCTCATTCCAAATCCATCACTGACCTTTGTAAACTTGCGCAGTAACAGAACCACTGGCAGTTTCTATGCGTCCTTCCTTCGTTCCTTAACATCATTTTCTGGAGGATTGTTTTTTTTTTTTTTTTTTTGGTATTAGTGATTGAACCCAGAACCCAGAGCCTTCACACTGAGCTATATCCCTAACCCTTTTTATTTTTATTTTTATACAGGGTCTCACCACATTGCTAAGTTGCCCACCCAGGCTGGGTTTAAACTTGGGACTCCCCTGCCTCAGCCTCCTAGAGTGCTGGGATTGTAGGTATGTGCACCGTGTCTGGCTGATGAGGGCTCTTTTACACATTTGTAATAGATTTGTAAAATCTTAAACTGTGTACCAAGTTTTTGGCTGAAATTGTATAGAACAGTTAAACTTAAATTAGGTTCTATTAATCAATGTGTGTATTTCTGTAAACACAATTACGTTGGGATAAAATTTTAAAAACAAAAAAAGGATGTGACAAGCATTTGAAAGAAATTAACAGAAGAATTTTTCTTTACAAGTGCCATTGGCAAAGGCTTCATTTATTGCACGTTTCAATTAAGTGCGTGGAGCTTGGAAATTTTTTATTATTTCTAACAAAGGCTCTGAAATACTAAATACTAATTATACCCAACCAGGACTATGTGAACCACAGAGAGAAGGATCCACTTATACTGAGACTAAGAGAGGAAACATAAGAAGGAGTATGTTTGGCATCTTCTAGTAAAGGCCTTTCCCCACTCTTTCCTGTCTGAAGATTTAGAAATTATCACAGTAGAAAAATAACCATTGGTTTTGTATATATGTGTTGAACTGCAAGGTAAACTACTCACAAAATTTTAGTTTCATTTTAATATGCTGCTCCTGTATTTACTTATTAGTTGTATCATTCATTCATTCACTTGTTCACACATTCATCTTTCAGTTAGTAAATAAAAACTGCAGCATGAGTCAGGTCATTCTTTATTATTTTATTGTGCTCACAGCAACGCAAGTGCTTTTCCCTCTTTCTTACAGATTTTGTCTTAGTTACTTTTTGTTTTTTGCTGTAGCTGACATCCACAACTTAATGAAAGATTCATTGTAGCTCACAGTTTCAGAAGTTCTCAGTACATTCACAGGTGATGTTCACAGGCAACTGGCAATGGTGGAACACATGGTGGCGCCAGAGCCGGAGGAAGGCGGGCCCCTTCATGGCAGATGGGAAGCCAGAGGGAGGAAGGATAGGGCTGGGATGTATCCTTCCAGGTCATGTCCCAGGACCCTCCCTTTCGGACTCAAGCCTCAGTGTTTTGCCCCTTCTGTTTTTAGCCCCAGTGACTTGCCCCAGGTTACATGTCTGTAATCCATCACACACTCAGAACCCACCACATGCCTATAACCCACTTCTCCAAATCAGGCCCCACCTTCCAACAGCACATGGTACCATAGCTACATGAGGCTTTTGGGGGACATTTCAAATCCAAACCATCACGGATCTGCACTTGGAAGAAGTCGCTCGATTATGCTAGTGAATCCTCTGCTACTCATGAGTGAGCCAGCCCAGAAGGCAGGACCCCTTGTGGAAGTCTGGCCAACCAAACAGATGCTTCAAGATGCACAGGCCAGGCAGCGAGGGACAGAGACTTCAAGGAGTCTCATTTCCTTGTTTCTAAATTTGATGATTTTATGTTTTTTTTTTGTCTTGAGTTTGCTTGAGATCTTTCTTTAGGTTTTTAAAAGTTGTTTAAATATGTGTTTTAGTATGCTTCTAGGAATCAAGATAAGCTGACAAAGTTTTAATCCTTGTGATACTCTTATTTAATGTTTTGTAGAGACATCATCTGTCTCTTTTTTATTTTTTGGAAATTTGATTTGTGTTCTAGGAAGTATAAATGGGTGTCTGACCCATACTCTAAGCTCCTGGGATCTGCTTCGCTAAATTTTGCTCTTTTGGAACTTGAAATTTAAAAGGCGTTCCTTCACCCCCAACTCTACCTTGTATCTGTGCATTTATTCTGTCTTATGTTAATCAACAATTTATACACTTGCTATCTTCTGTTCTGTTAGACTGTAGCTCTCTAATTGTCAGGATCGTGTATTACTCACTGCCATATCAACTCATAAGTACCTAGTACAGTACTTTGATAAATTTAAGTAATTAAATATTTGCCCAATAAATAAAAATAATTAAGTTGTAACTTTATCATCTTGCTTTTTTTTCTACATAGAGTGGACTTCTGTTCACTGTGTGCCCATATCCTTACATTTTTTTTTTTTGCCAGTACCCCTGTTTTTGTTTGGGTATCTGTCCTTCCCTAGCAACTTTTGTGCTCCTGGAAAAAAATGGTCCTATTCTTAGCTCTGGAGGCCCTCACTGGCTCAGGCTGTCTTGGTCACTTTCTTGTCACTGTGACTCAATAACTGACATCCACGACTTAGGGGAGGAAAAGTTTTTTAGCTCACAGTTTCAGAAGTTCGCAGTCTATTCATGGGTGACTGGCAACAGTGGTAGAACATGGCAGAGGCAGAGGTGGAGGCAGCTTCTCATGGCATTGAAAACAGGATGCCAGGTTCTTGAAAGAAGAAGGAAGTAGCATCTACCCTTCCAGGTCATGTCCCAGTGATCCGCCCCTTCTGGGCCCAGCCTCAGTGCGCCACCCCTTCCACATTTTAGGTCCTAATTCACCACATGCCTGTAAACTAAAATCTGCCACACACCTGTCTTCTACCACACACTTGTATTCCACCACACACCCATAATCCACCCCTCCAGATAAGGCTCCGATCTCCTAACAGCACATGGCTGCATAGATAATCCATAACATCCAAATACATGAGACTTTTGGGGGACATTCTAGATCTAAACCACAACACTGACCAACCCGTGTGATGTAGCCACAGTGTTTGGTTAAAGAATGAGGGAGAAGACCCACTTGGACAACTGAAACAATTGTCGTGAGTCTCCGGATGCTCCCTCGGAAGGCTGAGATATGATGGTCTTTTTTTTTCATGTGGGATGAAAACAACATGTGGGTTTTATTGATAGCCGTGTTGGAACCAGCCATGAGAGTGGCTCTTTCGAATGAAGCGGACCCTATGAGGGCAAAGACAGAGTTAGAGTTTTCTTGTGGTCATATTTGTGTCAGTGCCTCAAAAATATACCTCAAACCCACACTATCCTTGGACTTACCAGGGATGGTAGCTAATATATATTGGTTTATTGTTTTAGCTATTTGTATTGGCTTTGTTTCTTCCCCTCCCTTCTCTTGCTTTTTCTTTCTTTCTTTCTTTCTTTCTTTCTTTCTTTCTTTCTTTCTTTCTTTCTGCTATTTGTCCTTTTTTTCTCTTTTGCCCTGTTTCTTGCAGTCCAAAGCTGCATTATTGATGCATTTATATTTTCACGCTATTTGATCACATAAGCATTTTAGTAGCCTGCTTCATTGATTTTTCTCCTTGATTAATTCCTTAACTTTTCAGATCCATTTTTTTCATATTTCTAGCTCATATTTGTTAGAGGTGACCAATGGTTTGCAACCTCGTTGAATTATAAAATGACCACAGATCAATTCTCCCTACTCCTTTATTTTTAGATAAAACTAAACACTAATGAGGCTAAATGATGCACCCAAGATCATATCATCATAGTTTTAATGCTTTAATGTTTTATTCATGGTCTGGGGTCATCATTATCAACATTAATTGGGAAGCTGTCCTATAAAACGTAAAGAGTAGAGTGTAAAATGTAGAGTGTGGATTGTGGGCCCCTCACTCGTGGAGGTGTTTTTCTAGATTGTTTTCCATCACTCTTTCTCTCTTAGTGGTCACTTTTTGCTCCTGCTTTTGGGAGTTCAAATTACTCTTATTCCCTGTAATGTTATGCTTGTATATGACAGGAAAGGAAGGGGAGTCACTAGAGCTCATCATGCTTTACGAGCTGATGATCTCATCTTTCGGTACTGTTCTGAGTCCAGTGGTACCTCAGATAACATAGGCGGTGTTCAAGTTATTTCCACTGATGTGCTTTTACCCTTTGCCCCTGCCTCTGGTCATATGGATTTCTGCAGCTGCTGACAGATTTATGGAGCTAAGTGTTAAAGAAATGAGAAATATGAGAAACTGTCATTTTGTGGTATTTTTGAAGGGTTATTATATATGAAGTATTCCTAAGCTCCATTTGAAAATTAGGCACCTTTTGAATAAGATGGCACTTTTGGGAAACTGTGGGTCTAGTTAATTGAATTGTACACCTTACTGAAGGGATTGTTTAAAAATCATTTTGTTCTTAAGATCATTCACTCCTTAATATCTACTTAGTTTTTTTTTTTTTTAAATCAACCTAGTGGGGCAGTAGAATAGCACAGCAGGTAGAGAGCTTTTCTAGTAAGTACAAGCCCTTGAATTTGGTTCCCAAGCACCACAGGAGCTGGGTGTGGTGGTGCATGCCTGTTGCCAGTACTCAGGAGCCCGAGGCAGGAAAATTATTATGATTTTCAGGCCAGCCTGGGCTCTATGGTGAGTTTAGCATTAGCCTGGACTAAAGAGTGAGCCCTACCTCAATAAATAAATAAAGAAGCTAGTAAATCGCAAAAGATCACTTATTTTTCTTATTAATTGCGTCTTGCTGGGCCTGCCTTTTTCTGAATGACACTGAGTGATGACTTGGGGAAGAATGAGTTTGAACTCGGCCACACCGTCATAACCACTACTCAGCATGCGTGTGTAAGACCCTGTCCCCGCCCACTGCTGTCGTATTCTCCTCTTCTTTGGGGGCACGTGGGAAGATCATACTTATTGCTTATTGATAAGCATGGCTATGGCTGTACATTTTCTCTGGTGGAGGAAATAGACACAAGTGAAGTGTGTAATTCTCGGGGGAGGCTTTTGTTTGCCAGGTTTGGATGTATGTTTTCCTCAAGGTGGTAAGAGAAGCCTGTGAGAAAATGGAGCCTTGCAGTCCGGGGGAGAAAGTCATAAACTTTTGCTATTTTAAGCCATTGACATTTGAGTATGTCTTGGTTCTACCTCATGTCTCAGGTTTACCTTGTGGTCTACAGGGCAGAAGCTTTGAACCTAGCTGCCTCCTCCTTTAACTGGAATAGCACTTTTTTGTTTGTTTCATTTGAAGAATTTTTTTTTTTTACTGTGGTTTGGATCCACAGTGTCCGGCCAAACGTCTCATGTGTTTGGATGTTGTAGATTGTCTATGGAACCATGTGCTGTTGGGAGATTGGGGCCTGGTCTGGTGGAGTTGATTACAGGCATGTAGATTGGATTATAGGTGTGTAGTGGGGGCTTACCACACCTTCCACACCTGGAAGGGGCAGAACATTGGCATAGGTCTGGAAAGCTGTGTAAGCTGCTTGCTGCCTTCCTGTGGGACTAGACTCACCTTGCCTTGGTTGGGCTTCCTGTTAGCAGTGTCATGAGGAGCTAGCTGCCTCCACCTCTGCCTCTGTCATGTACTTCCATTGTTGCCATCTGCCCCTGAGTGGACTGTGACCTTCTGCAACTGTGTAAAATAATCTTTTCCTCCTCCCATTTGTGGATGTCTGGTCTTAAGTCACAGCAATGAAGAAGTCACAAGACACTCTTTGTATTGCCTTAAAAAAAGATTTAAAATCTACCACGTAGGAGTTTGGCCTTAATGGACCTTGAACCCCAGGATTTAATGGATTTTAAAATGTTTGGTTCTTGAGTTTTCTTGTGATTGGCTTCTCTCATAAAAGTAGAATGTAGAAAATGTTTAATTAATTGAAGGTTTCAATATATTCAGCCTCTTCCTAATGGCATACCCAAGCTGTGCATATAAATTGTTAGGTCTGCTGATTGTATGTGGTTTATGAAATGAGGCTCATTGGTTGATAATATATATTATAAAGCACAGCAGTTACACATGCTAAATATACAATATAGTGCCACAGAATGGTGGCTATTTTGATCACTGTAGCTTATCACTCTTATTATTTTGTCATTTAAGAGCCCAGTCAGTGCTCATACTCCCTTTCGTTTAAGGCCAACCTCAGTAATGACAGAAGTTGGACTGAACAATATTATTTGAAGATCTATGGAGGTTCTTCAGAGATGGATTGAGTCAGTCTCATTTTGACAAAGTGGCCAAAATTAACTCATTACTCCACAATTATGGGAGAAAAATTTTGAACAGTTTTTTCTCTGCGTGATTTAAGCAGAAAAGCAGAACTGATTCATGTATTACTTCTACAAGATTAAAAAAGCTCGTTTCAGAGTCAAGCTAGTCTGATTACTCCTGGAATGGGGAAGAAACCCCTGGATATACCAAGCTATGGAAAAATTTCAAATCGCTCACAGAGCAAAGTAGTGATCAATAAAAACGCCAAAAGAAGGAACTCGATTATTTATTTATTTACTTATTTTGAGGCAGGGTCTTGCTCTGTAACCCAGGCCAGTCCTGAACTCACTATAGAGTCCAGGCTGGCCTTGAACTCACGACAATCCTCCCAGCTGCTGGGATTACAGGTGTGCGCCACCACACCCAGCTTTTTGTGGTGCTGAGGAATCGATCTCAGGACCTTGCGCTTGCAATTTAAGTGTTTTTTAAACTGCTGTGCCATTCCTCCAGTCTCCATTTTTTTCTTCAGACATTAAAAGAACTGCAGCTTTTACTTCAAAAGTCTAAAACATCCTTTCCCTTCTGGCAAGTGGAATGTCATGAGCAATATCGTATCTCTTTGTGAAGACTGAAGATCGTGCATCACCTCGGTGTCATTAATCTGGACATGAATGGGGAAGGCCACGGTGGAGGATGCTGAGCTTGCGCAGGATGTACGTGCTGTGTGTTGGCTTGATAAGCCAAATTTCTGCTGAGAGTACACCGTGTGCCTTTGTACTTACAGCACGTGCTATGGTGACCTGTGGGATGAGGAAATGGAACAAAACTGGTGAGTGAGGGATGATCTATCGCTAGTTGGGTCTTAGTTGACTGAAGTCTCATCTGTCCTCAGTGCAGATGCAAACAGCGCTCTCTGCTTTCCTCTTTCCTATCCCCGCTGATCAAGTTGTCCTTGTCCTTGGAGCTTAAATGGGACAGTGGTGGCAGGGGAGTGACTGAAACAATTATTCAGAATCAAACAGGCTACGTTTTGAAATATACACAATCTGTTCTCGGCTTGAGCGTCTCCCAGAGCTGGGAACTCTCCCTAGGCCCCTGTAGTGCCGGCTTAAGTGGTGTAGTTAAGGGGAGATAGCGTCTCTTCTTTTCAGGGCAAGAGGGTTGCCAGATCTCATATTTCAATTTCCCAGAGGATTACCTCAATGCAATGATGTAGTAAAGGGTTCTGACATAAATAATAATTTTTTTCTAGTGTTTTTAAGTTAATTCTTCCAGGCTTGAACTGTATTGCTGACTCACTTCCCTCGTCATTACGGCTCTAAAGCGTTTGATTTAGAACATGCAACGAAGAGTTTTTTCTTGCATTTATGTTGACTTACTGAGCTCAATGTAGACTGGACCTCCACACTTTCTGCCTGTTGGTTCTGTATCATTGTGACTATTGTTCCAGACTCCTGATTTTGCATATTATTCACCATTTCTTGAGCAAATCCATTGGTCTTGACCGGATCCATAGTTTCGATCTCTGTGTATCCATATGCTATTAAAACTAGCAGTAGGAAGTGTTAGCCTCACATCACAGTTAATCTACTGACAAGCAGTTTTCCCTGAGTAGTCAGTCACGGAAATGGAGAGATTATTCATTTTCTGAACTGTATGATATTATGAAGAGGGCTGTATAGGCTACCGGAAGGAGCTCAAGATGGAGAGCCATGACTCTTAATCTGACAGACGGTGCTTAATTGAATGTCTCTTTGCAAGTGGTGTTATGCTAGTCTCCACACAGAAGGAAATACTTAGATTAGATTTTTGCCTTTTGTAAATGGGCTAACTATAATAAACTGATACAGATAAGAATGTAGATATCAAGTCTAAAAATATTGATTGCGTAGAGCTTAAGGATTTATTTTGGGTAGTTTGCACCCATTGGGACTTTGTGTCATTTCTAGGTAAGTTGTGGAGAAGCAACCAGATCTTGTCTTGTTAATGCAGAAAGCTTTGAGTTTTGAAAAAAATTAATGGGACATAGTGAAGCGTGTGCCAGGAGACACATACATGATGCATGCACTCTTTATGACTTTCCTCTTGTTGTGCTCAGCATTGGATACTTATATTTCTCTTCTACTAGCAACCAGATCTTAATTCCTTAAAACAAATAAAGAACTATATTCCAGTGACTCCAGTGACTCAGTGAGTCAGGCTTTCATGAGTTGATGGAGTTAGAAGTAGCAACTCAGAAGGGGCGCTTGAGAAGAGATGGATTTTTTGGCATGGAACAGGAGGATGAGGCAGAAAAAAAGCAGAAAATTTGTTTTTCAAAATTGTCAAACAGCAGATACAGATGTATTTGCATAAAGCTAGAAAATCAACACGTGCGCAGTTTTTTGGGAACAGTCTCAGCGAACGCAATACAGTTTTCATTTTGACACAAGCATGTAACTGAGGTCTTCACCCTTCAGAAAAGACAAAGTGAAGACTGAATTAAGTTCCATAGTGATTAAAATCAATTTGTATTAATATGTTAAGCATATGAGCTATGCTTTTGTTACTTTGTTTCTTTAAACTTTCCTTTGAATGTTACACTCTCATGACAGCAGAGATAATTAGTTTTCAATCAACATGGATTTATCATTAGATAATAAATTATACTTAAATTAGAAATAACAGAAGTATCTTGTAGCTGATCCATGTGCCTGCAAAGAGCTGTAAGGTTCCGCTGCTTTCTAAGGATTACAAAGTGGAGATTAGATGCAAAGCTTAGCCAAGGCTGCTTTCCAGGAGGGATGTGAGGGCTAAGAGGCTTTCAGGGCTTTTTGCTTGCCGTGTGGGGCTCTTGCTTCTAGAATGGATGGGTGGACTGCAATAGAGGGTACAGAACCTTTTAGCTCAAATGCAGCAGTGAAGTATAAATCTCGAAGCCTACTAGGAACAAGGGAAAGAAGGCCCTCTCAGATTTTAAGAAGCCCTACACAACTTTAAAGTTACTGCTTCCTGATCACCTTGCAGTAGGTCTTAGGGTGCTATTTCTGAAAAGTGACTTTGTCCCAAGGGAAAAGGAGCTCAGACGCTGTTAAAAGAGGCTCGTCTTTCTCGGGCACAGTGAGATTATCTTTCTCTGAATTCAACTGCATGTCACCTCTTCAGTGGCCTTTCCTTCTCATCTGTCCTCTTTTGAGCTGTCTTCTTATCCTCCGGGTGATGGGGGTTGCTAGTTTAACCTCAGTGTCACTGTAGAGAAGTAACTTGCGTGTTGGAAGTTTTCTCAGAGTGAAATCTGTTATGGGAAGGTCAGTTGTCAGGAAAGTAAAGGGTCGAGGCTGCTGCTGGCCAGCTCCCATCTCCCCATTTTACCACTACTCCCAGGACACACGTTGGCCGGCTTTCCTGAGGACCAAATTCACACGTGAGCTCCAGTGGGGATTTAGGAAGGCCCTGGTGTGTGTCGTAGCGCAGTATAGTGCCAGCAATTTGGGAACCATCTTCCTCCAATAAAATCATTTTCTTGTCCATTTCCACCTCCTAGTTCCTTGATTCTATCCCTCATGTTTGTTCTTCATCTTCTGTTTCCCAGCAAGCTTAGCTTTCAGTCCCTTTTTCCCCTCGCACATGTGCTTCTTTTAACAGAATAATACGATCTTGTCCTCAGATCCTTTTTATGTCTTGTAAACTCTGTTCTCTCAGGCTGTGACCAAATATAGATGGTTTCACTTGATTATGCTTTTATTATTATAACTTTAGTTCTTTTTTTCTTGGAAAGAAAGGAAGAAATTCTGGACTTATGGGTAAAATGGCTGAGACATAGTTAATGCTTTAACTTCACTGACATGGCCAATCTCCATTTATGCAAGTTATATAATGGTACAGTGAGATTTCATATTCTTACAGAGAGTACATAGTCTATCTACATAAGGGAATGTATATCCTTTCTGTAACTTTGATTCTGTTTGTAAAATAGCAAGCAAGACCTTATTAAATTAATATATATATATATATATATATATATATATATATATATATATTTTCTCCTTCTGACCTGATTTTCTTTCTTTCTTTCTTTCTTTCTTTCTTTCTTTCTTTCTTTCTTTCCTTCCTTCTTTCTTTCTTTCCTTCTTTTTCTTGAGACAGGGTCTCGTTCTATACCCAGGTGGGTTCTGAACTCACTAAGGAGCCCAGGCTGGCCTTGGACTCATGGCCATCCTCCTACCTCAGACTCCTGAGTAATGTGATTAAAGGTGTGCACCACCACACTCGGCTCATGTGGTGCTGGGAAATTGAACTCTGGTACTTAGCGCTTGACATAGTGCTTGCTAGGCAAGCCTTTTAACTGCTGAACCATTCCTCCAGCCCCTTGACCTAATTTTCTTTGGACAATGTTCAGTGAAAACTATACAAAATTATGAAGACTCGTACTCCAATAACTTCTCTATGACACTTGAGTTTCTCCTTTATTCTCAGGGAATGGGGATTTTTAAAATTCCATTCTGTCACATATAAAAATTTCAAAAGCCCTAAGTCACTGGAGTAAATCAATCTTACTGACATGCTCATAAGCATCCTGTTTTTTTTAGGGTGATTGTTTATTTTGTTAACAAAGGTAAATTGAGACTAAAGTAGTGACATAGACTGTTAAAACCAAAGGAAGAAATTTGTATGGATTTCTTTAATTTTTCATTTTTTTTGTAACTGGATCCGTATGATCTGGGAGGAAATATTCATGGTGGAATGCTAAATTAAAGCTATAAATTATGTAATTAATTCTATGGGATGAGATTGACATTATGAATATACATTTATAAAAAATGTTGGAAAGAAAAGGACAAGCATGTGAACACAATTTGGCTGGATCTTTAATAAATAATGGCGGGTGTTACTGCTTCGATCCATGTATGCATCTCTTACATGCATATTTTGTTTTGAAGCTGACAGCTATTCAGATCAGCTTCACAAGATTCAAGGAGAAACAAAATGCACACACTCACAGACACACACATGCACACATATGCAACCTGCCACCGCTACCACAAGACTGTGTAACAGTGAAATATCTTCCTTCATATCTGAACTTCTTTCTTGCTCTTTGAATTCTCATTTCATATATTTCATCCTGCTTATATAGCCCAGAGGGAAATGAGCTGTATATGAGCAAATGTAAATGAATAAATTCTGATTCACCAATATATGCCGAGTTATTTTTCATGACAACTGCAATAGAGTCCCTATTGATGGAACTAAATTGACTTTAATTTTTGGATGATGAATGAATCCTAAACTGGGCAACGTAGTCAATTTGGTTAAATTCTATTTCTGTAGTTAAATTTTCAAAGAGGAAAGCTTAAGCATGTAGGTAGGTCACTCACAGGCTTTGGATTTTAGTAACATTAGAAAGTAAGTTTGTTTCTTCCTATTTCTACAGAGAAAAGGAATCATTGATTCTTCCTGGTGTGTATATTTATGAAACCTGAGTGCTAGTTAGTAGCCATAGTTTCTTCTCAAAAACTGCAAGAGGACTTGTAATGAAAGCAGACATTTTTTGAAAGAGGCATTAGTTATGCCTCTTTCCATGCATAGGAATAAAATAAGATTTCCCCCTAAGTCTGTGTGATCAAAGATAACACATCTCACTTCAATAATAGGATTTTCTTTTTCTTCTTTTTTTAAGATACAGTATAAACAACCACAACAAATGGCCTTTTGGAAGACTTTAACTTCAAAGAGTGATATAACTTAGCCTTCAAGCAAGTTGGTTTAGGGCATTTCATTAATGTAGTTAAATTTGGGCTCTTACCAAAATGACCTTTGGAACACTTTCCTCAACAGCTGTTCATAGGCCATAGATTCTGGGTAATTGATACACTGTATGGTGATTGATATACATAGAATTTTCAAGAGTATCTCAGAAACAAGGAAGATCAGTGTGCTATAACAATAATTACAAATTCCTATAGTTGAGACACGGGTAGGTGTTGTGGGGCCTAGGGAGCAAGCGGAGTGGTAGAGAAGAGGTAGGGGTTGAAGCTGATGGGTGTAGGGAAGAATACTGATCGTGTTCCTTATTAATCTTTTGATTTCTGGGTTTGTTTCCATCTTTGTACAAGGGAAATCAGAGTGACTGTGTTTGAAAATTGGCAAAAATTACTTTAAGTTTGCTTAATATGCCTAGTAGAGTCCATGACACACTGCAGATATTCAATAATCAGAAAGTATCATCACCATAATCATCATCATTAATATTATTGATCATTTTATAGAGGAACGGGCATTTCAGGAGATGGTGTTATATAGTTAGTATTTGTTCTTTTGGCACTGAAATGTAAGATCATTTTTGATAGAGTAAGCTAGTAAAACAATTTAAGAAAAAATATTAAGAATGTGTGAGTACGTGGTGAGTGAGCAGCTTACAGACAATATGAAATCATGATGAATTTTATTTTATTTTATTTTTGTTTTGTCCCAATATATTTTGGAATACATTTGATTACATAAAATCAAGCCAGAAAACTGTCACTTAGCATATTTTGGTTCCTTGTTCCACCTGACATTATTTTCTACTACTTTTGATAAAGACTGTACCAATATTGGCTTGGCTTTCTGGGTTGTTTTTTTTTTAATTTTATTTATTTATTTATTTATTTTTTTAGGGTTTCACTTTGTACTCCAGACTAATACTGAACTCACGGTGTAGCCCAGGCTGGCCTTGAACACATGGCAATCTTCTTGCGTCAGGCTCCTAAGTACTGAGATTACAGATGTGTGCCACCATGCCTGGTTTATGTAGTGCTAGGGAAGTCAAACTCAGTCCTTGCACTTGCTAGGCAAACACTTTAACCACTGAGCTGTGCCCCCAGCTCTTGGCCTTTCTTTTTTTTCCTGACATATCTTCTTTCAAAATTCTATTTATCTTACTAGTCCTATCATAAATTACCAAGCCTTCTATCCTATAATCCTGCTAAAATCTTTCCAGGGAAATTAATCTTTTGCTTTTTCAATTCCCATAGTATGTAGCAGCTGCCTTTCTTTCTGTAATCCTACATTTATGCAACACTATGAGTGTGTTAGACCCATTGCTAGGTTTTGGGGAGCCTCAATGGAACAGTTACCTAAGCTCCATGGCCTTATAAGTCTAGGGAGGATAAAACTCATTACATAGCTGTGACGGAATTCAGCGCAGCTGAGGTAAGAGCAAGTGTCATGTCACCTGGGAGAAATGGGGAGCCCAGTCAAGGGTGCTTCTTAGAGGAAGTGGTGATTAGCTTCAGATCTGAGTGGTGAATAGAGTCAAGGTTCCCAAGGCAGATGAGGTACAGCGCACAGAGAGAAGCTATTCTAAGCCGCGAGCGAGGAAGGTGTAAGAGGCGTTTACTCCTGTAGCATAGTATCATCCAGAAGCTAGGCATTCAGCGGACATTTGACACATGACTGGCTCCTTATTAAAAGTGGAACCAAGCCTGATTCTTGTTTCTTTGATTTAAAGGAGAAGAACAGAAGGAGAATGAACAGGGAATAAAAGGAACTTACGATTAATTTCACCTACTTCATAGACTCTTGGAGGAACATAACCAAAGAGAATTCATTGCTTTGCATAAAGCTTGCCCTGGAAGGAATAATGAATAAATGAACACTGTATTCATTTTTAAACATTATTTTAATGTTTAAAAACATTATTTTGTGGCCAATTATCAGTTAAACATAATTCCTACTAAAAAAGAGAGAATAAAATTTATCATTTAGACTTAGATGTAGATGTTGTGGGACTACCTCCATGAACCTGTTATAAACAAAGAAGAGAGGAAGTACGAAGGCTAGATGATCAAATGCTTTAAGATATTTTAAGGAAGCAAAAAATTAGAAAATTTAATGTCATACTTACAAAATACAAGTCACATGTAAAATATACTGATTTTAAGAATAAGTACCCTTGGAATAAAAATGTTTTGGATGATTAAGCTGCTTTGAAGAAGCAGTGCTATTTATTTTAAATCAGCAGTTAAGTGAATAGTGTAAAACAAACATTTAAAAATTATACTATCTGCTTATTTTCTGATTCTGAAAAAAATGTAAAGTATAGACATGGTGCATGTAGGAAAATCTGTGGGGGAATCTTTGATGAGTTAAAAGACATTTTGTTAATACGTGACAAAGACAGCAACAAAGAACATTCTGTACATTCGAGGGACTGTTCAGCTGTGTCTTTCAGTCTCAAGGACTGTCAGCCATTAAAACATTCCTCTATCCCCTCAGGAGCCACTGACATTCTGACTGATAATACCCTAAATCAACGCCAATTAGGACATCAAAGTGGCTGTTCTCTCTAAACAGCATGAAGATTGTACCTGTGTTTGGAATGAGAGCAGAAAGGCTACGCCATGATTTCTACTGAGTCACAAGCAAGAATTCTTGGAATCCTCCTTTCCTTTTTTCCCCCTTGAGCCAGTCATATTTGAAATGACTGAATAATTGTTTGTAGGACTTAAATATAGTTGAAATAAGGTTTCCTAAATAGTGAAAATATCACTTATTGTGCATTATCCACTAATAGAGAGAATTCTCACTTGTTTGCATCTGGTACTTTGCCAGAAGTTTGTTTAATGTTCTTTTCAATACACACACTATTGGATATTTTGATAAAACATATTTTTGTGGAGCCATAAACTTTCAGTATCATTTACCTGAACAGTTGAATGACTTCTTCAGTCATTCTTACTCTTATCATAAGGTAATAATAGGGAGGGAAAATATTTGAATTTATTAAAATGTGTTGATTTGCAAGGCTTTTGTGATAGAATAGGCTGTTGGGAATAACTGGTGAGCAGAAGAAGAAGCTGTGTACATGTACTTCGAGTGTGATATGGATGGTTGTGTGCTTGGGGAAGTTAGCACATAAATAACTTGAAGGTGAATTAGGGTCTGGAGCACTCTGTATTTAAAAGGCAGGGTTACAATAATGGGAGAATTCAAACTGAGGTGTTACGGTTAAAAAGTTCAGAGGAAGACACACGTGGTAGTGTCTTCTTGCTGCGTGACAAATTAACTATGAACTTAGTGGCTTAAAACACACACACATTCATTACCTTATAACTTCTGTAGGTCAGGGGTTTGGAATGGCTTATCTGGGCTTACTCGTTAGGGAACTTATAAAGTTGTCATCAAGGTTTTGATTGTCCTGTATTTTCATGTAAGGTGTGAGTAGGAAAGAAACCACTTCCAGACTCACTCAGGTAGCTGGTAGGATTCATTTCCCTGCAGGAAGCCTGAGGGCTAAACTTTTTGACAGATGTCAACTGGAAGCCATTTCAGTGCCCAGAGGTACTCAGCAGTTCCTACTGGCTGCCGTGGTTCTTAGTCCCTGCCACATGGGCTTTCTTGACATGACCACTTCGTCAAGCTAATGAGGAGTCTCTAGAATCAGTCTGCTACAAAAGGGAGCCTTAGGTAACATAAGGTAATCAAGGGTCTTGGCCATATTCTGTTTGTTAAAAGTAAGTCATGGCTCCTGTCCACACTGAAGGGGAAGAGACTACACAACAGCGTGACTACCAGAAGGCAGGACTTTGGGTTGTCTTAGTTGAATCTGTCCCCAACAATATATAAATGCCAAAAGATCAACTGATTTATTTTCCCTGGTTTGGAGGCAAGAAGTCATTGATCCTCAGGGGCTGGAGTATGATGCCAATTGGTAGGATTTCAGGAACAGAGGGGAAGAGAGGGAGGGGACCTGGAGAAGGAAGGAGTATGATTCCTGGGGATTGGAAAGCCTATTAGAAATCACTTTGCTGGCCAGCTGATTTTTGCTAAGTCACTAAGAATGCATATCAGAGAAAGACTAGTCTATGAGCATGCATTGGAGAAAGGGCAATTTTTTAATGAATAGGAAAAAGTGAATATACAGAAAGATGAAAGTAGATCCTAATCTCTCACCGGTTACAAACTCAACTCAAAATAGACTGAAATGTAAATGAAAGATGATGAAACTTTTAAAAGAAAACAGGGATACTGTCTTAGATTATTGGAATTGGCAGGATTTCTGGATTAACACAGAAAACAACGCCAAAATTAGACAAAAGATTTCATCAAACCAAAAGGCTTTGCACTGCAGAGAAAATAATCATCACAGTGAAAAGACAGCCTTGGAGAATATAATGGGAAAATATATTTGCAAATTACGTCTGACAAAGGACTAATATTCAAGTGCAAATCAAAATCACAATGCCATTCCACTCCAATAAGAATGCCTAATATCACAAATAAAAAAATATGGTAAGTGCTGGGGAAGATGTGAACAAAGGGGACCTTTGTACATTGTTGGGAAGATAAATTAGTACAGCGATTATGGAAAACAGCCTGGAGACTTTTTTCCTTTCCTTTCCTTTCCTTTCCTTTCCTTTCCTTTCCTTTCCTTTCCTTTCCTTTCCTTTCCCTCCTTCCTTCTTTGCTTTCTTGCTTTCTTGGTTTCTTTCTTGATAGTGTCTCACTCTGCAGCCCAGGCTGGTCCTAAATTCACTATGTAGGCCAGGCTGGCCTTGAACTTACAGCAATCCTTCTGCCTCAGCTTCCCAAGTGCTGGGATTATAAGTATGTGCCACCATATCCAGCTTGTGTGGTGCTTGGGAATTGAACCCAGAGGTCTTGTGCTTGGTAGGCAAGGCCTCTAGCCACTGCTCTGGAGATTTCTTTTTTCTTCCATATATATATATATATATATATATATATATATATATATATATATATATATATAATGTGATACATAATGGTTATATTGAGCTTGAGTGTTTTGTGCACATATATTACATGTCAACATTAGAATCTCTCCCCCTCCCCCATTTTGCCCTCCCTCATCCTCCTTACCCCTCCTAATTCCCACTATAATACCCATTTGCTTCAATTGAATTTCTGTATTTTGGGTGGAGATTTCTTTAAGTGAAAAAGTCCCCCTAAATTCTCATCTGTCTGGAAGGTGGTTGGATCATAGGGGAGCGATATTGATCAGTGGATGAATTCCTTGATGATTTCATGGTCTGTTAGGAGGTGGGGCCTGGTTTGAAGGCTGGGTCACGGGGCGCATGGCCTGCGAAGATTTATCTTCCTTCTTGGCTGCCTGTGGTGAACAGCGTTTCTCAGCTGTACTCTCTGACCATTGCCATTTCTGCCTTGGATCTAGCCGACCATACAGGACCGAGACCTCTAAAACTGTGAGCCAAAACAACCTCTCCTCTGTTAAGTGCTAAGTGTTGAATGTTTTGTCCTAGTGATGAGAAAGTGACGGAGACACATATGATCCAGCAACTCTAATGGGTCTATGCACAAAGGGGAGGGAACCAGTGTGAACGCTTGGATTCAATGCGGCACTTTCTGCAATTGCAAAGATACCCTGGAATCAGCCTATGCGTCCACCAGCTGATGAAAGGATCATGTGGGCATGTGCAGAATGGAATACTACTACTCAACCATGAAAGAAATGGAATTTTGTCATTTGTGACAATATGAGTGGGAATAGAAGTCATTATGGTAAGTGGAACAAGCCAGACACTAGAAGATAAATAATGCAGATGTCACGCATGAGTTGAATATTAAAAGAATGATCTCATAGAAGTTGAGTGTAGAGTGGTTACTACAGGCTTGGAGAGTAGAGGTGAGAGAGGGATGGGAAAAGGCTGACCAGTGGAGAGTAGGTCCTGTTAGGTAAGTGCGAGAAACTCTGCTGTTTCTGTTTACTGCACAGTTGGTTAGTTAGTACAGATAACATTATGCACTGTATATTTCAGAAGGCTGGAAGAAAATGTGCTGAATGTTCTTCCATGGAAAAAGAATAGATGATTAAGCAGATCATTAGGTTTAAACTGATTTTAAAATGGCACATATGTGCACATATCAAAACATCATATGGCACTCTATGGAATTTTCACATTTTTATTTATCAATGGAAAAATGAAAAAGAAATTAGTGCTGCCAAAGTAGAATTATTCTAATTAAGTTTTGTTGAAGATAGAGTATAAATTCATGTTTTTAATCAGACTTGCTATTTTAGATAGCACCTGTATTAAAAAAAGGATGTAGTGTGTGTGTGTTCTTGTATGTACCAACTTACAGAGTGTTCTCCTCTTTAGTGACTGTATTAGAAAATTCAATTTAAAATAGAATAGAAAAATGTTTATTTTTATGATCTTGTTTTTAACTGCACAACAAAATGTGTGCATAGTAATATGATAGGATTTCTGAACCTAAATCTATAAATTGTGAATTTTGTGGTTGGAAAGATTGATGCAGATTTGAAAAAAATATATGAGAAAGTTTCAAATGCAGATTTTGTGTTTACTACATTTTTTTATTTTCAGGAACAAAAATACTTTCAGCTCTTTGCCCAAAGGAATGGTTGTTCTATGAAATAAAGCCAGTTAGCTGTTAGCCCTTTTCTCTACCTTTACATGGAATTAAGTTGCATCCTCACATAGATCAGTGCGGCAGACCTGAAACATCAATCTTTAGCTCATGTTAATATGTTTATTTACTTAAGTAAATCTCATAAAACCTCTCAGAACTTATTCTTTTGGTAGTTCTTGATGTTACATATCAAGTCATGATTTTTCCTACCCACAGGTACAGGTCTGGCTCCTCTTGAAATGAGAGGAGATATTGATTTATGATTGATAGAATGACTCTGGCCTGACTAACTGACCAGTTGACTGACATGTGAATTCAAGTCCTATCATCACTTACTAGATAAGGGATACTGAATAAGCTATTTCAACTCTTTGGGCATCAACCTCTTCACCTGCAAAGCAGGGTGTTTTAAAATATAAAATGTAACTATAAACATTGAGAATTTAGTAAGTGACTAATGTTACTAGCTATTATAATCACATATTTAGGGTTAATTATTCTCTGCCCTCTTACTTGCTGTCAGCTAATGTTCTGATCATTCTATATGTAGTGGAAAATATTGGCATTTGGTTTATGCCTCTTTGATTCACATTTTGCGATTATCTTTGTAATTTTAATGTCCTATTACCAGCTTAGTCAGTGGCCTAGTCTCAGAATTTTTTGCTCTTTCCAGCTCTAGGGATATATCAAACATCACAAAAGTGATCTATTAATGCTGTAGCCCTGTTGTTGATCTTGAGGGCACTGGTACATTTTATCTATCGAGAGTTCTTGGGGCTGGAGGAATGGCACAGGAGCTTTGCAAGTGCAAGGCCCTGAATTCGATTCCCTAGCACCACATAAAGCTGGGCATGGTGGCGCATGTCTATAATTCCAGCACTTGGGAGGCTGAGGCAGAAGGATTGCTGTGAGCCGAAGGCCTGCTTGGGCTCCATAGTGAGTACAGAACCATCCTGATGTACAGAGTGAGACCCTGTCTCAAGAAAAAAAAGTTCTTACCCTTCAGTGTTCCATTTGTAGATTACAATCTCACATCCTTGCAGATTTCTCACGTCGTTACTGTTGGTCAACCATAATGTGACATCAGTCTTTGAATTCTTTGATTCCTTTAGTGATACTTTCTATTACTCTCTCAGGTAACTATTTCACTAGCATTCTGAAATTTCTATTTCTTGCCCTTGTGCATTGATGGATTGGGCTGCATGCCATTATCTACTTTCTCTGTTCCTTCCCTAATGCTGTCTAATACTGCCACACAAACAGTGTCTGGACAAACCCCTGAACCCCAACTCTCATGAGGACCTGATACTTCATAGCTCCCTGCCTTTGTTACTTTTTCATTGCTATGACTCAATATTCATCACAGTTAAAATCACAATGACATCAGAATACCACACCGTCATGATGATCATAGTGGCATCATAATAGCCTTGACCTCATGATGGATGTAATGATGTCATTATGGTCTTAGTGGCATCTTAATTGTTTTAGTAACAATATATTGTCTTAGTGGAATAATAAAAATCCTAATTATATTGTAATGGTCATTGTGGCAACTTAAAATTATAATGACATCATCATAACAGTCATTGTGGCATTGTGATAGTTATAATGACATCATAGTAATCAAAATAGTGCTAGAATAACTAAGACATCATAATGATTCTAATGGAATCATAATGACATAATGATCATGATAGCATCATAAAAGCCACATATTATCATAATAATCATAGTGACACCACAATAGCCATAATGACGTAATGGTATAATGATATCACTATGGTCATTATGGCACCATCATTACTAGTCATAGTGGCAACATAATAGTCATTATGATGTAATAATTTTCCTTCACTGGCATAGCAACTATGAAGTCATAATGACCGTAACAGTGTCTTAATATCCCTGACCTCATAGTGGTCATTGTGATATCATGTTGAACTTACTTGCATCCTCATGGTTGTGAGGTCATAATGATAGTCACAAGGACATAATTACCATGATGTCATATTTTTCATATTGGCGTAATGACATCATAATGGCCATAGTGGCATCATAACAGTCATGACATCTTAATGATAATGATGGCATCATAATGCCCATCATACTGTATGGTTATGGTAACATTACAATGATCATAACAGCATAATGACTATAATGGCATCATAACGGTGAGAGTGGCATCATAAAAGTCATAACAACATCATAATAATCATAATGACATCATAATATCCATGACCCCATAATATTATAATTTTATCATAATAGCCATGACATCATAATGATAATGGTATCATAACACATAACATCACAATGGTGACAGTGACATTACAATGGTCATAATGACATCATATTTTCCATAATGGCATCTTTATAGTCATGATACCACAATAGCTATAGCATCATAACTGTTATAGTGACATCCTCATGATCATAACACTATCATAATGGCATCATAATAAGTAGTATATCAGAATGGTCACAGTGATTTCATAATGGTCATGACGACATCAAGATAATCAAAATGTCATCAGAATAGACAGGGATGGCATTATAATGATCATAATAATGTCATAATGGTCATAGTAGCATCATAATGGTCATCACGATGGCATAACAGTAATAGTTGCATCATACTTGTCATAATGACATCATAGTGATATAGTGTTAACCTAATAATTATAATGGCATCACTATGATCCTGGGATAGTTATGAGTCATAGTGAGGCTAAGATACTATACTACACTTTTACTCATGTACATGCAGACCGTAAGAATCTTAAAATTACTATTGATTGTATGAAAAATTGCATCATCCTTTCATTAGTGTTGCAAGAATAGTTAGAAAAGTTAGATGTTATAGGCCATATAGTTCTTTTTCAAGAGGAATATTTGGCTCACATGTACCTGATCACTAAGCTCATTTTTTGTCCATCCTAAAAGCCTTATTAACATAGAAACTTATCAAAGGGTCTTAAACTTCAATACTTTGTTTGCAGATTACAACCTCATAGACTTTCAGGTTTTTCAAACCTTTACTTCTAGTCAACTCATGAGATGAACTACAAGTCAGCATCTTGAGTGAAAATCACTTGAACATATTTTGTGCACAAAATCATCCAAAGAATGATATCCAGGGGATGATGGTTTATAGAATATAAGAGAATTGCTCAATATTATATGGCTGCACAAACCCATGATCTACGTAGCACATAGTCTAGTATAACAATATATTGAGCCTGAATTGTAAGTGAAAGGTATTATGGTTTATTGTGGTTTGGATCTGGAATGTTCCCCGAAAGTCTCATGTATTTGGATGTTTTGAATTGCTGGTGGCACCATGTGATGTTGGGAGACTGGGGCCTGGTATGGAGGGGTGGGTTATGGGCATTTGGTGGAAGACAAGTGTGTGGCAGATTATAGATCACAGGTGTGTGGATTAGATTACAGATATGTGGTGGGGGCCTAAACCTGGAAGATGCAGAACACTAAGGCTGTACCCAGAAGGGTCAGATCACTGGGACAGTACTTTGACGGGTATGTACTTCATCCTTCCTTCTGGGACTTGACTTAACTTCCTGTTTGCAATGTCGTGAGGAGCTGCCTCCATTTCTGCCTCTGCCATGTGCTTCCACTGTTGCTGGTTGTCCCTCAGTGGATTGTAACCTTCTGAAACTGTGAGCTAAAACAAGCTTTTCTTCCCCTAAGTTGTGGATGTCAATATTGAGTCAGAGCAACAAGAAAATAACTAAGACATTCTTTGAATTGGGAGTGTCTGTCAAAAGCCTCATGTGTTAGAAAGGTGATTGGACCATGGAGATTGATTGAATCAAATGAATTAATCCATTGATGATTCCCCATGCTTGTAGAAGGTAGGGTTAGATAGAGGAATGGGTCATTGGGAGTACTGACTGTATGGCTATATTCTTGTCCCTAGCTCCACTTTTCAGTCTGTGTTTCTGGTTCCAATGAGATGAACAGCTGTTTTCTGCCAGGCCATTCTGCCATGCTGCCTTTGCTACCAGACCGTGCAAGGACCGAGCCTTTTGAACTGTGGGCTAAAGTAAATGTTTCCTCTTTTAAGTTGTGGATGTAGGGTATCGTGTCCTAGAAATGACAAAATGATTGAGACAGTCAGGGCAGAGGCAAAATTATGAAGCAACTCACACATGCACTTTATTCTTTTGAATCCAACAACTTTACAAATATTTTTGAGAGCTTCAGCAATCATCTGTTATTTTTATACTAACTTTCTGTAGCCCTGTTGAAAGGAACAGCCTTAGACAAGTTCAACTTAACAGAATTTAACTGAGCAAAGAACAGGGCAGCCCTCAGAACCAGAACAGATTCTATGAATTCTGGCCTGCAGTGTAGTAAGGCAGCACTTATGAACACAAAACAAGTGCAGTGTAGACACTTTAATTGGTTACAACCTGGTGTTTTGCCTTATTTGAATCAGTTGGCTGCTCATGACTGACAGAAGCTCAGCTCCTGTAATTGAGTGAAACTCAGCTATTTGTTACAAACACATCCTAGGAAACCAAGTTTTCAGTTAGTCTGCTCATTCAGTTAGGAAGTAGTTAACAACACAAGGAGTAAGGGCTCCTTATGAAGGAATTCTCAGGCTAAAATCAGTTTGGTTGAACACCCTTAAGAATCTTGTCTCCAGAACAGTTTGAAGTAAGGTGAAAAGGAATAACAGTAAGTACACATGGTTCAAAGCAGCACAAATGTTGCTTTTTGGGGGCCCATTTTCCTGCGACAACAGGTGGGTTCTGAGGAGAGCAGTGGTTCTCTGAGTGGTTCCCTAGACCATAAACATCAGAATCACAGGAGAAGATGTGATTTTGGAGTCTCACACTAACCCTATTGATTTTGAATTTTCTGGGGAAGGAGTTTCAGCAATCTGTATTTTAAAGTGTTCTCTATTGTTAACAGTATAGTCAATAGTCAATAGCTAAATTGTGAAAGACACCAAAATACCCATCAACAGACCAATGGGTACAAAAATTGTGATATATGTCCACAATGAAGTACTACTCTTCCATAAAGACAGATAAATTTGAGGTTTTTGTAGGTAAATGGATGTAACTCAAGAGACCTTCGTGATTCGTGAAGTGAGCCAAACTCGGTAGGTTATGTATTTCGTGGTCTCTCTCATATGAGAAACCCCATGCATTTTATAGACCCAATAACGGGATAGTGGGAATTGGGGGAGGGGTGATTATGGAGGCAGTAGGAGGGCCAAAAAGGAGGACAGGTGGGGATTATAATGTTGACATGAAATACACATGCACAAAATACTCAAGCTCAATGTAACCATTGTGTATCCCATATACATACTAATAAAAATGGGAAAAATTTCTCTCTAAAAGATTTAGATTCAGTCTCAAGTTTGAAAATCCCTGGCTTCAGAGAACTTGTGCAGCATAGGACACAGATGATTTGAAACTGATTCAGAGACCCAGCAAAGCAATGTGAGGAAATGGTCGATCCCTCGTGAACAGAGACAAGAAAGAATGACTCATCTCACCTAATTCTGATAGAACTTACAAATAATGCATTAATGGCACTGGGACACGATTCTTAATGATAAAATAATGATAATTTAAAAAGAAAAGTATCTTAATATCTTAAAATTATAACTAAGTTTAACAGCTGAGACTTGGTAGGAATAGAAGGAATTCCCATATTCAGCTGCAAAAACTCAAACGTGTGTCAAATGGGAGAAAGATGTCTTGGATGCCTTAGCTGACTGCACACTCGATATGAGTCAATGTAATATAGTCACAGCGAGTTATCACAACACGTATATTAGTCCCTTCCCGATTGCCGAGACAACACACCTGACGCCCACGACCTAAAAGGGAAGAAGTTTATTTTGGCTCACGGTTTTCAGAGGATTCAGTCCACAGTTTGTCGGCAGCAAGGCAGAAACAGCACAGTGAAAACACATGTTAGCGAGTTGGTCAGCCTGTGGCAGAAAGCAGAGAGAGGAGGTGGGAGAAAGGGGCAAACATGCATGCATCTAGGTCCCCGCCTCAGTGACCTGCTCCAGCCAGGTCCTGCTGCCCAACGTCGGTCATGAAGTCATCCATGGGCTCATGCCCTGATGGATATGGTGCCCCCATGTTCCACCCACTTTTTCACCTCTGAATATATGAGATTCTCAAAGAACTTTTTAAATCTAAACTGTAACAGTACATTTTCCATGTATTCATTTTTATTTATTTAATAATTATTCATTGATTCTTTCACAAGCCAGGTGCTATTCTGGGTGCTAACATGACAAGCAAGAATAAATCAGAGGAGCTGGAGGAATGGCTCAGTGGTTAAAGCGCTTGAGCAAGTGCTAAGCCAAGCGCTAAGTACCCGAGTTCGATTCCCCAGCACCACGTAAGCTGGGCGTGGTGGCGCATGCCTGTAATCCCAGCACTCGGGAGGCTGAGACAGGAGGATTGCCCTGAGTCCAAGGACAGCCTGGGCTCTGAAGTGAATTCAGGGCCAGCCTGGACCACAGAGCGAGACCCTGTCTCAAAATAAAAGAATAAATCAGATAGCATTTCCCCTTAAGGAACCTGTGTTTTAGTATAAGAGTAAAAGAAAAACCAGTATATAAAAAATGTAAAAACTATCCTTTCATTATGGTTGATGTTTGCTGTGGTTTGGATGAATATTCCCTAAAGATTCATAACCTAACCCTAACTCTAACCCTAGGGTCTTAATCTCCTGGCAACGTTGTGATAATGAATTGTTATCTTTAAAGCATTTAGAAAAGTGCCTGGACCATACTGAGCACAAGTTTTGCTATCATCATCAAACATTACTGACCACCACCATCATATTTTTAATCCTACAAGTGAGGCCTCTGTAGGTCAGAGGGGCACACTTTGTCTTTGCAAACTGGAGTTGACCATGGAGGTGTGGCTTTCTTTTCTAGAAGAAGAGCCTGAATGGAAGTGAGAACACAGTATTTGCTGG
This sequence comes from Ctenodactylus gundi, assembly GCA_004027205.1. NCBI lineage: Eukaryota > Metazoa > Chordata > Mammalia > Rodentia > Ctenodactylidae > Ctenodactylus > Ctenodactylus gundi. The sequence goes on from PVKB01004499.1 coordinate 138,098, forward strand.
TCATTCAGAAAATGTTACAAAAAACGGGTTTCACAGTATTAACTTCTTTTCTACTGTATCTCAAATACATTAATCTTCAGATTGTATCTTTCAGAAATTTACCACTGTCTTATGAGTCTAAAGAGTCTGTTTTAGGTACCAATACCAATCCATTTTTTTTCCTGCAGTTTCAATGAGTTTCCCTTGTCCCCCGGCCTACTTAAACCTGTACTTCAAAATAGATTTCTCTTTGGTGACAGCAGTGACACTGGAGCTGTAATCATGTCATACTCTTGGCAAAATTGCTTGCAAGCTTACATTTTCCTCATCGAGAGAAATAGGACTCTCCTTGGCTGACTGTATTGTCAGGGAGGCTTCTGAACAGTTGGCAGAGGTGGCCTGGCTGTCGTGGACCCATCCAGGGACCAGCCCTGCATTATGGACTCATTAGGCCTGTTGAAGGTATAGAATTGAAAGGGGTGTATTTTACCTCAGTAGCAGAGAAAGTTTTAGTTTGATCAACAAGGCTACTGGAAAAACATTATAGATGTGCTAGTTACCTATTACTGTAATTACTAATTACTACAAATTTGAAAGCATAAACCAACACAAAATATATTCTCTTAGTAAGTTCTATAGATATGAAATCTAAATCAGGATGTTGGCAGGATTTCATTCTGCCTGGAGCTTCGGGGCAGAGTTTGCTTTCTTTCTGTTTCCAGCTTCTAGGGGGTCACTGTATTTCTGGGCTCTCTGCCCTTTTCTTCCATCAACCTTCTGTTTATGTCCTTTTATCAGCTATGACTAACTGAAATCTTTCTGCCATTCTCTGATAAGGGCTCTTGTGATTCCTGGGACGTACCTGGATAATCGAGGTTCATCTCTCTATCCTTAATTCAACCACACATCCCCTTATCATGTAGGATGACATGGTCCCAGGTCCTAGGGATTAGAACCTTGTTTTTTTTTTTTTTTGAGGGAGTATCATTTTATCTACTACAACAGGTGTCATTTTAGCAGAGCTCAGTGTGAACAAACATTTTTATTTCACTATAGAATCTCTTTGTATTGAATGGTGTAGAAGAGAAAATTCTTAAATACCTCCTTTTGGTGGTTATTTCTCCCCCTTCCTTCCT